>WEKY01051552.1:4547-41636 GCA_013390045.1 Picathartes gymnocephalus
TAGTCTTCCACAGCAAGTTTCCATGTACCTTTACAAAGGCATCTTTTGAACTGAAGGAAGGGAGTGGTTCTGCAGAAAGTGGGCTTTCCTTAAATTAGATTAATTCTGAAAACTAAAGGTGTTTTACATCGAAATTATTTGTGTTCAGAGAGCTGTATCTTATGAATGGCTTTGCCATGTGTCTGGAAACTACTTTAAACCTTTTGGTTATAACAGTTTCTCAGAGTTTTAACTATGTTTCTATCTTCTTTCCAGCCATACTTTAAAACATTTTCCAGTGTAGGAGTAGATGTTCAGGACCAAGTGTCCTGGTAGCAATACCTGAATGCCAAGTTTTTTAAGTCAACCTTGACACATTTAGCATTTAATTGCTGTCTTGTTACTTTATAGATTGTCTTAGTCAAATGTTCATCCCGAAGCATTGTTTGAACAACAACACTCAGAAGCTCAGCAACATTCAGAACATTTGCATTACCTCAATATAGTTGGTTTCAGTTTCTGAATGTCATAATAATATATATTTCGTGTCAGTAACTGGGTAATTGACATTTAGTTGTAATGTGTGGTCATATTAAGAAGTGATTGATGTTCCTGTGTGTGTTGAACCAGAATCTGTAACTGCTTTGCTTTTGACTGTTGGGAATGAGTTATGCACTGGGTGCTCTCTTCTTTTTGTTTTATTTTCAGAGAGAAGAAGCTGAAGCAAAAGCTCAGGAAGAGGCTGAAAGGCAGCGACTGGAGAGAGAGAGGATTATGCAGCAAAATATGCAGGAAAGGCTTGAAAGAAAAAAGGTAGCCTGTTTTGAATTCTTAGCATAAAATAAACAGGCAAATGGTCTCAGATGGAATTAAATAGAAGTGTGTTTTTTTAAAGACTGCCAACTCTGGTTTATGAACTTCAAAAACAGTGATTAAAATAGTCAACTCATGAAATATGAAAATATATTATGATTGATGAACATTTAACCAGAATGCTGAAATATAGAGCCCTGTATGTCATTGCAGATGTTTTCCTTGTTTTAACAGAGAATTGAAGAAATAATGAAAAGAACACGAAAATCGGATCAAAATGAATCCAAGGTACTTTTTTGTTTGGATCTGTATAATGACAGAATAGGACTTTTTGCCTTGTATCCTCTCTTCCTCTGTGATCCTTACACAAAATGGCTTCCACACGAAGTGCAAAGTTCTGGTGCACCAGAGTAATTTCCAGTAGCTTCCCATGGCGGACATTCTTCTGCTTTGCTTGCTCTGTGAAGAGTCTTTGTTACATTTTTGTTCAAGGCCTATGAACACAATGTTATCTCGTGTTATCACTTCCAGATTGGTTTTAAACAAACAGTGGGTAGGAATGGATTTTTTTTTAACTGTGTCCATTCTGCCATTTTTTTCCACAGAAAAGTTAGATTTCTGGCATCATCTATTAGCTTAAAGCAAGTCTTGAATTCCCTTTGGATTGCTATTGCTACAGTAAACTGGATGTTTTTTTGTTAATGGAATGACCTAAGTTTTTTGGAAAACTGTGCATATTGAGGAATAGTTGTTCTTCTTTGAACATTCAAATATTCAACTCTTCCAATAGCTGAAAATCAATAAAAATCCACACTGTGGAGAAATGAGGGGGAAAGTAACTTGGGAATAATAGGTAGGAGGTGGAAGTGTGTCCCACAGGCTCTGGCTCAGCACGTCTTTCTGGGTGACCTGGTTGTCTGTGAGCCTTGAAACTCATGTGGCCTCACTTCTGAGCACAGAATGGTCTTGTGTGGGAGCTGTGACTGAATTTGTGAAACTGTAGAGGATAGGCAGTTGTTCCAAGTAACACTCTGGCAATTCAGTTGCAGAATGAAGGGAAGTCTGTCTCAGAGGTGATGGAAGGAGAGGATATTGAAGAGGAGGAAGAGTTGAGTCTTGAGAAGGCTGATCAACCAGGTAAGGAAGCTGGATAAGTCAGGTCTGAGTGGCAGTGAGTGTCTCAGTGATGTTTAAGCTCTGTTGGAAAGGTCACTCCTAACAGCACTGGGATGGTCTGAGACACCAGTCCCAGAGATGCCAGGGGGACATTCTTGAACAGAGAATCAGTCAAAATTATTTGAGAGTGAAATGCAGGCAGCATGCTTTCATTTTGTGAGTGGATTTTTAAAGATAAAAAACAAATTTCATGTTGGGATAGGCAGCTTGTCTATAGACAAATGAATCTATTGAAGCCAACTGCCTGGGGTTTTGGATAGGAAAGGTTATTTTGGCACTTGTATTTTATTCATTTAGAATAGCAATTCTGCTACTCAAGTTCTTTTTTCCTTGTATTTTATTTTTTTTCCCCGCCCCTCCAACGTTCAGGAAAGCTAAATGGTGTTGACTTGCTCCAGGAAGTCAAGGGGGAGGCAGAGGATTGTTTAGAGACTGCACAAAGCATGATCTCTGCAGAATCTGAGGAAAAAGATGAGTCAGAGTTGAAGGCCAGTGAAGTGTTCATGAATGGAAGTGATTTGAAAAGTGACAAGGGGTCTCTGTCTGTTACTGAACTAAAGGATTCCAGGTGAGTCTGCTGCACTGTGGGAGCACTTAACTCTCACACAAGAAACCTCTGTCTGTATTTAAATTAAATACAGTGCTGTCTGCAGCACCTTGCTGGCTTTGTGGTGTCTGTGCCTTTCTCCAGGCATGTGGTGTGTGCTGTCAGCTCACAGCCTCACACAGAGCAGTTAGCTGAGGATAATTGTTTGTTTAGATGGCACCATGTTAACAGTGCTGTCTTGCTGAGAAGTGAGACACACAGCCAGCAACATGGCAGTGTTGATTATAAGAACTGACATTGGCTTGAAACCTTTTCTGTTGAAATGCCTTGCAGTTCTTCTCATTAACAAAACATTAAACAAGAAGAGGAGGATAACACTGGAAAGGAAGAATAACCTACAGAAAGCTCTAGAACACTTTTGGTTGTGCTGAAACACCAGATACAATGCAGAAACCTCCCTAGTGAGGAATTTGGGTTTTTACTATTTCAAATTTTATTTTTTTGAGTGCAAAGCATTTTCATCTATTACTGGAAAATCTGTCCTCTGGTACTTGTTCCATTTGCTCATCTAAATGCTGGTGATATAGAAATGATATTGTGAACACTTTTTTAAAGTGATGATAAGTTAATGTCATTCCTCCACTGATGGAATATAAAG
The DNA here is from genome assembly GCA_013390045.1 of Picathartes gymnocephalus. Taxonomy (NCBI): domain Eukaryota; kingdom Metazoa; phylum Chordata; class Aves; order Passeriformes; family Picathartidae; genus Picathartes; species Picathartes gymnocephalus. The sequence continues at coordinate 7,721 of WEKY01051552.1, forward strand.
ACATTTTCATGATTGTCCTAAGAGTGAATGAAAATTCATCAGTTATTTGGGTTTAGATTTTGAATCAGTTTTAAATATTGCTGGTCTTCTGAGACTTAGTTTTGTATTCAAAAAGTCTTAGCTAGAGAAAGGAAAAATGCATACTACAAAAATCAAGACTTAATGATCAAGACTTTTAACTTGTTGCATTCTTATATCAAATTTCTAGAGCGAGACCTTACCTGAGAGCTGTTAGTATAGTAAAAAGTGGATATATATTGCTGAGTTGTTCTTCCCCATTCGTTTTTGGAGGGGAGATCCTGTGTGGCAGCTGGAGCTTGTCTGGGAATGCCCTGTGGGATATTCAGTGCTTTTCAGAGTATGCAAACTGTTAATTGTCTGGCCTGGAATCGGTGTAAAGGTTAAACATGTGGAAACTGCAATACAAGTACCCATTTTCTTTTTTTTTGTAGCCATCCTGCAAAAGAAATGGTTATCGATGACTCGGGGAAGTTGGGTGTTCATGAAGCTGATTGTACAATTGGACTTATTCAGAATCTTAATGGAAAATCTGGTTCATGGACTTTTGATGAGTTCATTGATGTTGGAGTACATTCCAAGTCAACCATACTGAGCTCGGACAGCATCTCTGCTGGTAACAGTAATCAAAACTTGAATGATGCTGCTACAATACCTTCTAGTCCTAAATTGGCTTTTGAGGAAGATGGTGCAGTGAATTCATTGACCAAACCTTTAGATGCTTCATCAGGTAATCCAAGCTGACTCCCCTGTCTGTCTCTTCCCCTGGCTAGGCAATTCACTTCCTTGCGTTTTGCTCTCCTTGCCTTAACTACAGCTTCTTATTTTCAAGGCACTTTTTCCAGTGTGTAGACTGGAGGGAAGGCTCTTTAGTGCTTTTAACTTGAATTCTGTCAAAAGGAGTCACCAACTGATGCCTTTTTAGGGACTTGCTAAGGCCCAACTTTAAGGCTCTTCCAAAGACACAGCTGAGCCCTTGTGAAAGTCCAAACAGCATTGAAGGTCGTATGTTGTACTTCAAGGTTTTTCTAAGATACGTTAAATGGCACATGTTACTTTTGAAGATACTAAACAGTTTAAAAGGTGTCTCATGTAAATCTACACACCAGACCTTTCCACTCCTAGGCATGTTCTGTAACTTTTTGATGCTGACCTGCGTGGTCTTACAGAGTCTCTTCAGACTCTTAGCAGTTTGTTAGCTGTCCTCTCTACTTACTGTAGAATAGTCTTTCACTTCACTGAGGCAGGTAACACTAACCTGAAATTCCGCAGATGGTTGTGTTACATTTTGGGAAGAATAATAAAGCTGTACACACACAAAATATTCTGAATTTTCTGAAAGAGGCAGGTCTTCATCTCAAGCCACATCAGCCAAGCCCTGATGCAGTACAGCATAGTGTGTCAGAGAAGCTTCAGGAAGCCAGTTTATGTAAGACTGGACTTCTCTGGTGTTGGAGCCCAACCCCAAAGGGCCATTTTCACAGGAGATCTCTTTCCATGGGATAAATGACTGTGCGATCAGTTGAAGTGAATGCTAGTGGAAAACAAGCCTTGCTATCCACATTTCCTTCCAGTGATGTGTAGCACTTTCTTTGATTAAAGTGTAGCACTTTTCTAGACTGAACTGTTTCTCAAGTCTCCTCTGTCACTCTGCGTCTTGTGAATTTTAGTTCCATGGGCACACCCTCGTGGAGGCTTCCCTTGAGGCCACAGCAGACTGGGCCATGGGAATAGACAAATTTATTGTGGTTCTGCTGATCACTTTTTGTTGTGATCAGACTCATTGACTTTTTAGTAAAGGAAGTGCGGCCTTTTAATTTTGAACTTGAAAATGTTTAGACACAATACAGTTTAAGAATTCTGTACATAACTTTGAAAACTAATATTCCTGTAGAAAGAAAGAAAACCTACTGTGCTGGTTTTGGACTGTAAGTGACCAAGTGTTCTATGCTCGCTCCTGGATGTAGACTGACAGTGATGATGGATGCATGTGGCATACACACAGTTATGATGATGGTTAAGTGTTTTCTTCTCTTTGCTCTTTGGACAGAACTGTGAACACTAGAGACCTGGAAATAATCTGATTGCACTTCAGTAATCCAGTGTTTTCTCAAGTACCGAAGGCCTTGTTTTGAAAAGCTGCTTGTTTATCCATCTTCAAGTTTGCAAAAAAAAACCAGGGGAGGGATGACAGACTTCTAATTTGCACCTTGAAACATTTCAGGGAAACTGTTGTGCTAATGTTCTCATTTTGTTCGTTTAGCTAATTGTTAGATAAGATTTCCTAGTTCAAATATTCCTTGTTTCCCCTTTACAGACTTTACTGTAACCTGATTGAGTCTTTTTTATTTTTTCATATCAGTATCATGTAGAACATGCCACTGGAGGCTCCCCACTTAGCTGCAGACTTTGCATATTTCTAAAATGATCTTGATGAAATAAAAGACTCACTCAGTGTATGTTAAAGCTGAACTCCCTTTTTAATGTCTAGAAAAATGTTGTTGCTTGTTGGTTCATGTGCTATTTAAAAATGCAAAATTGAGTACCTTCAGTTTTGAATGGAGAAGAAAAATTCCATACTATCTAATGTGAAAATATTGGCAGTTTCAAAATGCAAGTGTTGTACCATCACTAATGTGTTTTAATGTATTGGCACACCTCAAAATATTTTTCAGCATGTGCTCTAATATATTACAAAAATGTTGAGTCCCTAGATTTGTCTGTCAGTGCAGTTTAAGGTGTCAGGCTTTTAAAAAAATGTTTTCCTTTTGAATTACTTATTTATCTACACTTATGGAAGTATTATTTTATTGTGTACATAACAGTATTAGACCATTGAAGTCATGTTTTGTTCATGTTAATTATTCTAAGTGTTCCAGTTCCAGCTCTATAACAGTAGCTGCAAGCTGCATATATATTTCCCTTCCCCCAAAGCTTGCATTAAATAGTCTGTTTAACCTGAACTTGCCTGCTTTTTTCAGCATGAAGAGATTAACGAAGCATCTTCTGAAAATTGCTACTAAAAGTAATAATGCAGCCTTGTTCTGATGTCTCCTGTAACAGATAGACTGGATAGGTGATTACTTTAAAGAGTACCTGTCTCAAATCCTGCTACAACTCTCAAATCCAGTGATGCATCCAAGCAGCAGCTGTGTTTGCAGTGGGTTTGCTGGAACTACACCTGTTCTTTCCTCGACACCTCAGTTGCAACAGGAGCCCTCAGCCTTCTGCCTCTTGCTCTTCAGAAATACTGTAGAACCGTTTTAGACTTTAGAGCAGTGCCTTAGGTAAAAGGAAAACTGTATTTTTGTATGATAGCTGTTTGTTCTGGCAGAGACAATCATTCTAACAAAGATGCCGATATTTTTTCTGTGCTGAGATTTGTTGGATGGTCTGATCCAGCCTTGTGTAAATATGTGCACAGTGTTAAATAAACTTTGCAGTTGAACAATGCTTTATTTCTGTAATGTTCAATGTGACCTTACTAAGCCTGTCCACCCCTTACCACGCTGACCTATCTTGGGATGCACTCTGGTGCTGCTCTAACTGCTCCAGCTGCAGATTCCCAAACTAGCAGCCTCTGGCAGTTGCATCTGTGTGGTTGGGAGGGGATTTGCACTAACACATTCAGCTCTTGCTGTGTTTGTCCATGCTGATGGCATGTTCTGAACTGAGGAATTCTTTAACCTGCTCTTCCCTGCCAGCCTTTGCCTTTCCCCTGCAGCAGCAGCATCTCCGTGGTGTGAGGATGACTCCAGCAGTGGAGCAGTGACCAGCAGGATGCTGCCTTTTCATTTTCTTGCAAGGGTTCTTTGTCAGTAGTTGAAAGGGAATGGCTGGAGCAGATCAGTTGATAAGTATTTCACTACTGTGGAAAAAAAAACCCCTCCTTAAACCAGCATTGAGGTTGCTGAAGCATGGTATCTCTGTGCATGAACAGTGGCTGTACATATGCTCTCCAAAGGGCTTTTCACACAGGCTTTCTGGCAGATGGTCCAGTGTCAGTTATATGTTTAAAAAATTAATTAGTTTATGGAAAGTGTTGCTTTAGTCCTCAGATATTTAAGGGTGCAGTGACAGCACACCTGACTCTCTTTGCCAGTATCAATGTAGTAGACTTCGTTTCAGTAGCTCAGCCCTAAGACACGTCAATCATGTCAGATGGCAAAAGGGAAAAAAAAAAAAAATTCCAGACTATGGCTTCCAAGCAGGCACTAGTTGCACTTTTATTCAGTCACTAAACATACACTGACATGATAGGAGAGCTGGTGTTGTCTGAGCTATTTTTAAGGCACTTGTAAATGCACATGCATGTTGTAGGTGAAAGATTTACTACTTGTTAATGGATTAATAATTGTACATAGACAGCCTTGTTTAAACAATGATATAAAAAATGCTGATGAGGAAAACTTGCTGGCAAACCATGCGGAAATCAAGACTAAAACAAGTTTATGGAAACTTAACTAAGCTAAATGTCGCTGCCAAAACATTGTTATCTGTAAGATGAAGCCATTCCCTACATGTGCTGCAATGTGGTGTGGTAGAGTAAGCTAAGGTATTTATTATTTATTAATGGTGTGGTGTATGTTGTGTATCTGTACTTGTAGAAGCATAATAATGGATGCCACTGATCCCAGGTGCAATCTTTGCATCTCTGTGTCCGAGGTTCATGCCTTGTCAAACCCACTTCAGTTAAGTGCCAAGCTTAATCATATACCAGATAGGTTTAAAACTAGATTTCTTTTAGTTTAAGCCACACACAGATGATGCAGTGTGTCATCTAAATCTAACAGCATTTCAAGCCTTTATACTAGGAGTTACTTGGAAAGAAGGTTAGATTTTTGCAAGGTTACATGCTTTTTTACTGCAGGAGCCTCAAAAATCAAACCCAGTATAGTGAGGCTAATTTAGTTCTTACACTAAAATGGAAAAAGTTAAAAACTGTCAACATGCAAAAACCTGCTCTTTTACCAGGACTGTTTGGGAAAGCAGGGCTTTAAAATCCATCTTACATCTGCTCATTTACAGTCGTTTGGGACACTCAGCACAATAAATTTTTCCATTGTGGCAAACAAAGCGCTTGTTGGCCAGACCACGGGCACACTTTGTGCACTTGAAACAGTAATCGTGCCAGGATTCATCTTCATAGTTAACCACACTGGTTCCTCTTCCAAATCCTGCTAGGAGAGAACACAATTATAGGACGGCAATAGTAGCTTTGCCTTGGCTGGGTTATCCCATCAAACACCAGAGCCTGTTCCTGCTGCCCCAGTGCTTCCCTAGGCTTGCAGGCCACAGGGGGTGCCTGAAACACCAAAGTGGCAACTGAGGCGTGGTTGTTGCATTTTCTGATGTTTTTTGGAGAAGAAACGCAAGAGGCTTGCATTGCTTCTCTCTGCAGTAAGCTTTTTCCCTTGGCTCCTTTCTCCAGCAGTCAAGGAGAGATGTGGAGCAAGGACAGGTTGGGCTAAACACTTCTGGGCTCACATCCATGCTCTAAAATGCAGGGTGGAAGGTGAGCCTCATGGAACCGGCAGGACAGTGCCCGCATTTCAGGAGTGAGCTCTGTCATCCAGTGAGTTTTAAGTGTAAAATACATCAGAAGGGGTAGAGATGTCCCTTTGGATAATAAAACACCGCTCATTTTAGACTTGAGGGTTCCAAGCTAAGATATGGGTGGGAACATTTCTGGTTGGGGGAGTTTTGAAGGAGGTAAATTTGAGACATGCCAAGGCTGAAGAGCTCAGTTACTAGCTCAGCCTCCATCCTGCACAAGCACGTGGCTCAGATCACATGTAAAATGCTGGGATTGGGCTTGGGTTACCAGACCTGCTTCTGGTGTTACCATCCCTGGGCTCCCTGTCCTGACCTTCAGCACCCACTGCCCTCGAGCTGCATTTAACCCAACATACCTGTAATAGGATTCTTGCATCCAGCACACTTCTTGGCAACACACTCCTTGTAGCAATCAACGCAGTAAAACTGATCCTCCACAGCTGTGAAGCGCTTCCCACCCAGCTGCTTCTTGCAGTTGGAGCAAATGAAACACTCAGAATGCCAAGGCTGCTCCTGGTAAGTGAGGCCTCCAGAAGTGATGGGCTGGTAGAGAAAGAACAGAGGTGTGGTTTAGAATCAGCAGGGGAAAGAGAGGTGATACAGCCATGGGGTATAGGGTAGGAAAGCTTCGTCATGGAGAGGATCTTTCTAAAGTTTGCATGAAAATTTAATTGTGCAGTGCACTTGAGTCCCTCTAACCTGAAATCCCACATACTTGGCACTTTCATAATACTTTTTTTTACCTGCAGTAACTGAAATTCCACACTAATCAATTGCAGAGGTTGTAAAACAGCTACTGTTTCACTTCTTGAGTATTCGGTACCACTACAGAGCTTAAACTATCCCCAAGGCAAGTGCAAGACTGGTATCACTTGGTTTCTGCAGTGTTGCCATCAGCTAACCCAGCAACCACTGCCCAGATCCTGTAATGCACAGGAGCCATCAACTCTCCCATCATTCCACCAGCTGCTAGCACCAGTATCTCAGGGAAAGAACATCAGCATTGGTACAGCTTCAGCATGGTCTGCCTGCTGGTTCACCCTCCCAGCTCCCAAAAGGCACACGAGGGCTGGTTCTGGCAGCTGCCTCTGCAGAAAGGAAGGACTTACGTTCTTGCACTTAGCACAGGTCTTGGCAAACTTGTGCTCATGGCAGGAGACACAGTAGAATTCATCACCCTTGGGGAAGAAGCTCCCAGATCCAATCACTTGCTTGCATTGGCTGCAGGTGAAGCAGTCCTTGTGCCAGACCATCTTCTTGTACTCAACATTTTGGTCTCCTACAACAGATAGAAATAACTTGTCATGTGAGATTTCAGGCCTGTGGCAAACCCTTGCCCTTGTGCAGACTAACGTCTATGGGCAAGACCTGTCCATAGCTATGCCCAGGATTCCACTGGAATGCAGACAAGGGATGAGCTGGTAATTTCTATATCTAATTTTAGCCAGGGCCTGCCAGATTTTCTTAAAATAGTTATCAGACCAGCTGAGCCTTTGAGGACCTTGATTTACAGAGCGAAACTTTTGGTAGAAATGGTTTAAGACTGACATAAGGGTTAATTGTCCACATGAGGATTAACCGCAAAGCAGCCTTTCAACACTTGAATAAAATGAACAGGTGAGAGCAACAGTCAAAATTTACTACTCTGAGGTGTTCCAGCCTTTCACTGTGATGCCCAAACCCCTAACTGCAGCCTCCACAGTCTGATAAACCACCCTGGTTATGCCCTAGAGCAGAACGTGGCCCTCAGACCCCTGTCACTGACACACTACCTGCAATAATGGGCTTGAAGCAGCCCTTACACCTGGGTGCATCTTCAGCAGCAGTGCAGTTGCTGCACCAAACCTTGTTGTTCTCCCGCAGCATGAAGGGCTCGTTGACCAGGGATGTGTAGCACTTGAAGCAGCGGAAGCAGTTGTCGTGCCAGTAGCGGTTCTTGAAATGCAGCTCCTGGAATGAACAGAAAGGGAGGGAGAGAGTGAGAAGCTTTTCTCTCCCCGAGTAGCCCTAAAGCCAAGCTCCTGTCTCATCAGCCTAGGCAGCAAAGGATGGATTTTTTGTTCCTAAGTTTGTCTGATTCAGTGGATAGAGCTACAGCTCCTCTTCAGTCACATAAGGGAAGGACATTTAACCAAATTTACTGACACAATCACATTCACTTAGGACTTTCAGGGAGGCACAAGATGTTTCAAACCAACAGCTTGGAGATTTGAAGTTCTGCAAGTGTGAGCTTCTTGAGTTTTTATATTCCCTCTAGCTCAGTTGTACATTATTATTACCATAAACATTTATCTGGCCCTGAAGATACATGCTAATGACTTCAGTAATCTCATATTTCTATACATAAGCAACAAACCAATTTCCAGTTTTTATGGAGATCAAAACAGTTTTAACCACCAGGCTTGCAAGTATTAGCAGGTCCTGCAGTTTGTGTTTCTTCATGTCCTGCCTGGTGTTATTGTGTCTGAACATCAGAGATACCATTATAAATTAACATAAGGAAAAAAACCCAACAAAACCATCTTGCCATCCAACTGCTCTCAATGTATATATGTATATATATATATAAAAGGAACTCTTTATTTCCATCATGAAGCAATAAGCATCTGACAAACTGACAAAAATCAGACCTCAGTGCTTTGCCCAGAAGATGAGTTTTGCAGGCCCTGTGCAGGCTGGCTCCCTGCAGTTCTCTCTCCAGGGCAATTCAGCATTTGCAGCAGTCCATGTGGCTGAATCTAGACCCTGAAATAAGATCCTGTGCCAAAGCAGCCCACCATGAGCATCCCTGTGCACGCCCCAGCACTGCTCTTTGCCCAAGGAGCACACGGCTGGCAGCCAGAGGACTCCCAAAGAACCGCTCTTTCACAGTAGCTCAGAGCCAGACCAGAGCAAAGAGGAGAGTGATCAGCATCTGCCTCTCCTCAGCACCCCCTGAGGTGCTCAGCACTGACCTTGGAGTCGGCCCCGATGGGTTTCTTGCACTCGGTGCAGGTGTTGGCACAGAACTTCTCGAAGCACTTGACGCAGCAGTGCCGCCCCTCCTTCTGCACGTACTTCTTGCCCTGCAGGGGGTCACGGCAGTAGTGGCAGTCGAAGCGCTCCGACATCGTGCCCACGGTGTAGCTGCCAGGCCCTGCAAGAGCACAGCAGGTGAGGGGACAGCACTGAGGCCCTGAAAGCTGCTCCAGCTTCTTGGGGCTGTGCAGATCAGTAGGAGGAACATGGCTCAGGAATGAGTGTGTGGTGGTGTTGTTATCACACTCCTCGAGGGCTCCTTGGTAGAGAAAGCAGCTCCAGTCGAGGAGAGCAGAGTCTCAAATCAGCCTTTCCCCATCCCCTTGCTAAGTGGAAGGATGCTGGACTGCTTTATTTACGTACTGCGCATCAAGCAAGGGTAATGACACCTAATGACTCCCTGAGGGTCCCTTAGTTCATTACTGCAGGCCTCAGTGAGGTCCTGGCTGAGGCACCGCGTCGCTTGTGTGCAGAAATCACCAACAAACATGAGGAGAGTGGAATTGTTTCCATGTTTCCAGCCTGAACCCACAGCCAGCTGCTGCCCTCCAAGGCCTTTTGTGCTGGATAGTTCTGCAGCTTCCAGCTGCCTCTTTTCACCAGGCTTTCACATATAAAATCATAAGGGAAAAAAAAAAAAAAAATCTGCCTCTATGGAGAGATATTTTTCAGTTCACACCAGCAAGACTCTGCCAAGGTCTGATGTTCCACCATGGCCAGGGAACTGTCAGCAGGTGTGGGGGATCTTGACTGGAGGGTTTTGCACTTTGGCTCACACTTTCTCCCTAGACACCCATCCCTTCCTGCACTCCCAGTCTCCTGCTAATGGCTCCCTCCATTCCATGCAGCCTTCCTCAGCAGAAGCCACCAACACTCCTGTGAGGAGGGGGCTCCATCAGGATTCAGAGAATCCTGGAATGGTTTGGGTTTGAAGGAACCTTAAAGATCATCTTGTTCCAACCTTCCTGCTATGGACAGGAGTGCCAGCCACTAGATCAGGTTGCTCAAAGCCCCATCCAATCCGGCCTGGAACACTTCCAAGGAGGGAGCGTAAGAGTTACAGAAGCCGTGCAGTCTCACAGAGGCAGCTCCATCCCTGCCCCTCACTATTGCCCCCACACTGCAGAGCTCTGTTTCCCTGCATGGCCAACACATGGGGACACAGCCTTGAACTTTCTGCATTGTCACCAACCAGATGGGAAACACGGCTGTGGGCTGGCAATAGGGACTGCCAAGAGGAAATGTCCTCTTCCTGATAGAGCAGCAGCGTCAGCACAGAGCAAGGAAGGGAGAGGACATTGTCAGGCCATACAAATTGCTGCTGCCTCCATCACAAGGCCTCACCTTGGACCACCCCACCCAGCCCTGAGGGCTACCCTTGGAGCCTGTTCCTCACAGAGCTCAGTGGTACAACAGTGCTTATTCCAAGCCCAGCACAGTGTGCCTTTATAAACCAAACCTGTAGGGCTTTTGGGGAGCAGAGAGCAAGTGTCACTCCTGGCTATGGCCTCACAACAAAGCAGGGTCAGTGGGACCCCGTTGGGCTCACCCTTGGCTGCAGGATGCTCTTGGTCTGCCCTTTTATGGCCTAAGGGCCTGTTCGCAGGATTTTCATGGACACTTGCCCACCCCTGTAATTCCAGATTTACCATCAGCTACAGGGCCCAGCCTCACCAGACCACTGCAACACGCCAGGAACAGCCCAACACAGCTGGGTACAAAGCCAGAGGAGCCTGTATGTGAACACTTTGCCATCATAGCAAAGCATCTGCCTCACCTGGGCCCAGGAAGAGTGGGACTCACTCTGTTACCTTGCAAGTTTAAAATCCAAGAGTCGTCACACTGTCTCCTCTTTGTCACCCTCTCAGTTACACAGGGCCAGAACAAGTTAAAGGATTTACATTTTAAAAAGGTGAGAGAGTCCTAAATAAAAGTATCACTTGGGGAGGCTGCAGCAGAGGTGGAGGATCTGTTCACACCCTATTCCTTCCTCTAAAACTGACAGAGGCAGGTTGGAGGCTGAGCTAGAAGGAATTGTACTTTGTGATGGGGATCAAGGCCTGGAAATATTCCCTTGGCAAGGCCAGAGGATGCCATGTCCTGCTGACAACTACACCAAGGGCTATAAGGTACCTGTTCAAGCAAAGGAAGCAGATAAACAGCTGGGGAACATGGAAACTATGTGAGCCACTGCCAGCTCTGCAGAGCTCTAGCAAGCAGGTGGGTTTTATTTGAAAGAAATGCAATTGCAGAGTCCAGGGCAAATGGTATTGAAATGTCCCTGATCTCAGGTTTAGGGTTGCTTTCAACTTGAACACATAATCTTGAAAGTATGGCTCAGGGAGAAACATAACCCCGTGTTCCCATGTAACACATCACGCGCTAATGTGAGACTCATTTATCACAGCAGCTCTGGAGCCCCACAGGCAAATTAACACCGGGCCTGGCAGCCCCCAGACTGGGCTGTGCATGCAGCTTGTCCCTGCCTTGTGCCATCTCACAAACCAGAAAGCCTCTCCCATACACAGGCATGAATTTGCTTCCAGCTTTTTCAGAAGCTTTCTGCCCTCAGCACTATCATTCCTGAATTCCTGATCTAGAGCCAGGAAAGGCACCTCTGTCCCCTTGTCTGCAGTGAAGATGCAGTGGTCACATTGCCCCAGCAAATGTTCTGGCTGCTCATGGGCTCTGCTCACCAGTGCCATGGCTAGAGCCCACATCAGACCATCTCCCATGACCCTCCCACAGGAGCAGCCCACCCAGGGCAGGTGCACAAGAGCCCTGAAAGCCACCAGTGTGTGGCAGAGTGGAGCCCCAGGGCAGTAGCAGCTGTGCTGGGACAACCAGATTATTTTCCCGTAATGGAGAAAACATCTGTGGACACTTCAGAGCTCAGCTTCATTCAGTACCCTACAGCTGGTCTCCTCAGCAGTCCTGTCCCCTCTCATGGAAGGTAAACAGAGCAGATATGTCTTGTGCTCTGTATAAAAATAAATGTATTTCTAAAGCCTGCTTGGCAGCAGGTCATGGGTTTGGAGTTGTTTACCTCCTTAATAACCTGTTCACCCTCCATCTTCACCAGGTCCCCACAGCATAACTTTCCAGAGCTTCCACGTATATTAACCCTGGCCTGTCCTTACTGTCTGAAAAGTAGGCAAGTTATGAAACTAAGGGCACACTGGGTATATGGAAAAATCATTACTTCCTCAAGGTCTTTGTTTAGTGTCCTCTGCATCACTTCCCATACAAGTGGTGCAGCAGCTGCTAAGCACAGGGTAGGGATTCACACCAAGGGTACAACAGTGCTACAGCAACCCAAAACCAGGGTAAGCACTCACCAAACTACCACTAAAACCCAGAGCACTGAATCTCTGCTTGTTTTTACACTGCTGTGCTTAAAATGCAGATGTTTATCTTGGACATTACTTGAACAAAAGTTTCTGTGGCTGTACCTTTACACCAGACTATGGCATCTCTGAGGTGACAGCCTGGTCAAGGGTCTCTTGTTTAGCCCCCAGAGAATCAGGTACTCTGAGGGCATGCCCTGGTCCAAACCCCATGTCAACTTGACACTGAGGCCACAAAATGGGATTTAGAAAGCAGAGAAAAAGTATGGACAGGCTGGAACTATTTCCCTGCCCAGCCATGTGCAGAGTATTGTTCTGCTGGAGAGAAGCAGAGGTGAACATTCTGCTGGAGGTGAAAACAGAGAGCACAGGCAGCTGGGTAGAGGGGTAAATGCAGAATGTGCCCATCCTTAGAGGATCCTCAGTAAGAGATGAAGAAAAATACAGCTATCCTTCCAGAAACTAATCCTGCTCTAAGCAAGGTATCCCTGTCCCACCAGGCCCTGGCAGGGCTCTAAATGTAGCTCCCTGATGGATTTGGCTACAGCTGGAGGGCACAAGGCCAAGCCAGTGGCCTTCTCAGGTATCAGGGTATTTGGCACAAAGACCCACTGGAATACAACCCTAACATTTACCTTACCACAGAGGTACCAGTTGGCCACTTGTCCCCTGAAAGCATCTTCTACTTTTCAAAAACAGCCTTTGGACAACCACACCTTCCATCCTTCAGAGATTTCAAACACTTGGGCCCCAGGGCCTTCCACACACCTCAAGTGGTACAAAAGCCAAGCAGTTACAGGGCTGACTGAGGGTTGGGGCCACATCTGCATCCTGCAGCATGGCCAGCTTTGGAAAGGAAAGGGTACAGACCTAGGAAGTGCCACCCCACAAAAGCTATTGCATCCACACAATCCCTGCTTCCCCCACTGGGTTCCTGCTGTCACCCCGGGCCGATTCATCCCAGTTCAGCCAAAAAACCAAAGCAGCAGCACAGTGGTTTGCACAACAAATGGAACCAAAGCATTCAGCAAAGGGAGCTGAAGCACAGCTGATAAGCAAAGCACTTAGCACAGGATATGTGTTAATGTCTCTGGGGAATATGTTTGAATGTGATAAACCACCAAGGAAGAACTTGAAGTGTGGTCTCTAAACACAACTAAAGAGACTGTACTTACATTTTACACATCATTCTGCCACTTAAGAAAGAAGATGAGATTGGAGTTGTTAACCCTCTGCCCTACACACAGTTGCATATGGAAGAAAAAGAGCAATTGCTTTTTGACTCTCTATTAGTTTTATTTTTTCTCAGCAGACTGAGCACACAGCCCCACGCTGCCAGGCACTGGCTACACCTGCCTGTTTCAGATCAGTCCTGGCAGCCCCAGTCTGTCACCTGAGTTACTATTCTCAGCATTCCTCTATGCAATGTCGCATGGTTTGCTATAAATACCAGGGAAACCCTTAAAAGAAGGCTCCTGTTAATCCTAAATGCAAAGTGACACTCAGGACTGCACTGGCACAATGCCCTGGGCAAAAAACATTTGCAAAGCCCAAGGAAAGAAAGAAAAGAAATCTCTTGTAGGTCATTTTTGCTGGGAGGACTGAAAATACCAGAGCTGTGCTCTCCCGTTGCCAGGCTGGGGCACGTGTGGGTCTTGTACTATATAATTCAAAAATTAATCTGTTGATAAAATGGAAGCTTCTTTATTTAGAGCAAGAACAGCTCCAAGTTCCTCAGGCAGTTGCCAAAAACATTCCCTAAGGTCCTATTGCCACCATGCCTGAGCACATCCCAATCATTACTAAATTTCACAGTTCCCCAGGGAAGTAGGGACATGATATTTATTAAAAACCACTGGCCCAGCCCTGCAAACACTTTCCCCAGGGGTTGCTTTGGCACTCAGTGCAGAGCTTAGTGAAGGCTAAAAAGACACCACTGCCTCGAGTAAGGCTGAGCACTTTAGGCAGGGTTTAAGCAACAAAGTCCAAACCTTTCAAAACGAAACAAATCCTACCCAGTATCTAACTCTGTGGCTGCAGTAAGTTTTGTCCTTTGACACTCCCCTATTATGTTCCCAGCTATGCACTGGTCTGCCCCACCTCAGCAGCTGGAAGCCCTTCTCCCACCCAGGTGCTCTCAGGTGCCAAAAATTATATTTCCTCCTGCTCTGGAGGATTCAGCCCCACCCTGAGCAGGCACTGTTGTACCTCCACAGCTGCCCCTGGGGTTCCCAGTGGTCTGCAGGATCAGACACTGTGCTATGACTGTTTGGCAGCAGCATTCCAACCTCAGCGTCTGCTCAGAACACCCTGCAGTATTTTATATTACAGCACAGCATCTAGTCTGTGAGTTCTTGCCCCACGGGACATCCCCTGAGGAAGATGAGAAAGAAAAAGATACAGCTGGGAGTATACTGGAAGAATGCTACAGCATTGATCAGTCTTGTGGGCTGAAGTTAAGCATATTCTTACATCAAATGATATCACAGAAGTCAGATTTTACTCACAGTGGTGCCCTGCATAACATGTACATGTATCCCACCAGTAAATCCTGAGCAGTGACCTGCTGTGCGAGCAGCCTCATGTGTATGCCTTGTCCTGGGAAGCTGAGCAGCAAACTGTGCCTTCTCTCCCCAGTTTTGAGGAGGCTCTCTGTTCCCTAAGCCTCACAAGCACTCGTGGCTCATGGTGTGCAGCAGCTCAGTTTGATGCCCGCAGGAGCTGTGCCCCGAACTGACACCATCTCCCCAGGCACATCCACCCTCGGGGCTGTGTCTCACCAAGAGAGGCAATGGCACTGCTACTGTACTCTGGTGTGGGGCTGTGAATAGGCCCTGGCTATGCACAAAAACAGCTCCTAAGAGTCAGATAGGCTTTCAAAAATCCCAAAGAGCTTCTGATTATCTTCAGCTGCAGGGCTAGGAGAATTAGTCAGAATGGGAAGACCACAGAGCTGCATGCCATGGAGACATGTAAAATATGATCTCAAGATTCCTGTCAGTGTTAATGGAAAAATTAACATTTTCCTATCACTGAGGGTCAGCCCATCTGAACTAAAAGACAAACAGAGAAGAGGGAGTAACCACAAACTTCTCACCAGAGCAGAGCAGACCATCTGGTCTCCACTCTGCTCTGGGTTTCTCTGCTCACTGCAATAAACTTGCAGCAAGGAGGAGCACTGTCCTCCATTTTCATCAAGTCTTCCTCAAATAACAGCTGAGCCCCAGACTTCTCACAGCAGCAGACGTAAAAACATTTACCATTCAATGCATTTTACAAAATAAACGAGGCCACCACCACCACTCTGCTCCAGTCTCCCACGCTGTTTATCAGCCCATTTGCCATCAGGAGTTACAGCTGCAGATTGCTGAGGTTTAAGTCTGCATTCAAAGTTATTTCTCTGGCACAGGAACCTGGTAGCAAAACCTTCCCCCCCATTTACCAGGAGTACTCCCACAATACCTGGCAGCACATCCACTTTACCTGTGTGCCTGTGGAAAGCCATGGTCAGCAGCCCAAAGTCACGAGCAGCCCCTCAGGTAATGGAGTTCACAGTCTCTAGGCTGATAAGGAGCTGCCCCATTTGATAACATACATTTAAACGGAGGCTATTAATATGGACAGGACTCCTACCAGATGTCCACTCCCCTCCCCAGAGATCACAACCTTAATCCCCCTTGGAAATTCTTACCATTTTAGGTGATCTGAGGGAGAAGAATAGGATCCTGAGACCTCTAGGTCTCTGCAGGCAACAGTCAAATACCTGCCCAGCTACTCAGCACCCAAATTAGTCCCAAAGGCAGAATGAACTCATGAACTTAACCCCATGCTAGTACTATTTGGCCTTGGCTTTAGAGTAAGATTGTGTCTCGTAACAGTCCTGAACTAAATTACAGACCCAACATTAATGCTGCTCTGCCATGGCTGAAGGGAAGGGATGGATCACAGCTCTGTGGGGGCCGGAGGGGCTGCAGTCCCAGGACCCAGCAAAGGACTGTCTTCTCGTTGTAGGGCCCAGAAAAGATGCAGCTGTACCCCAGGGGACTCAGTAAACAGCCCACAGAAGTACCAGCACATATATTCATGAGTGGGTTTGGTTTGCTCTCAACATGGAGGTCATGCTGAGGTTTTACTGCCAGTAAAACTGCCATTCCTGGTCCTTCCCCAGCTTTTTCCTTAAGGAAGCTCACAGCATTAACTGTTCAAAGGGAGCAAATTCCTGAAGACCAGCACTTAGAAAGACAGGTGTCATGATAGGGGGCTTCTCTAGCACCTAGTACGGCTTTAGAAGCACTGGCTCATGCCTCTGTCCTCATTACTCCGGTGTCCACCAAGCTGTCAGGAAGATCCTATGGCTACAGCCAACCTGTTTCTACCCAAGTCACAGCAGGAGGGGAGGGAGCTCTGGCTCAGGGTCACTCCTGTGGGGACCCCCAGGCTGCAGCAGCTCCACAGCCCCACACTCACTCTGGGTTATGCAACTGCTGCTGGTGACGCTCAGGGCCGGGGGCCAGGGACACCCAGCTGCTAATCCTGCCTCCCCACTGACAAACTGCACGGCTGTGGGAAAGTCACTGAAACTCCCTGACAGCCACTGGGAAGAGCCAATGTTTATCATTCCTTCCAGGGAGCCCATCATGGTGTTGTCTGGCCTCTGAAGAGCTACAGCCAGGAACATTTCTGCTTCCTGCTTGCAGAGGTCCCAAGGGCTCCTCAGCCACACACATGTGCACAGTCTCCAGCCTCAGCACTGGGCTTGGTGAGCCCCTGAGCCTTCACACCCATCTTAGCCCCCCAGGCAGCACGTGCACAAGATCAGCATCTCACCAGCATCCTGACATCTCCAAGTTTCCAACATGGCCTGGAAAAGGCCACTCTTGACAGCATGCCATTCCAAAAGAGCACAGCATGGAGCCACTGGTGCAGCAGATTGAGGCTGGGAAACGTGCTAAAATACTAATGCACTGAAACACTTCAGCGAGGAAAAACCCAATGTTATTCCACCCCAGCTCATCTATAAACTCCAGCAAATTGTTTGCATAATTCAGATGGCAACAGGAACCCTAACAACTGGTATTTTCCTGTTTGAATCCTGTTGTGCGTGGTGTAGTATTTACAGACATGAGTTCATTTTTGGCAATGCATGTAGAGTTTGCACCATTAACCATTCTCATTCCTTTCTAGTCCCCTGCACAAAGCTCTGGCACCCTCTCACGTGGCTGTCATTTCCTATTTCCCCCAGAACGCCCTGGAATTTCCACTGGAAGCCTTTGCTCCCAGCCTGGGCGATGGAGCACAGTCTCTGTGCAGTGCCAGCGGCTGCCACGTCCCGACCGGAGCTGGCTGCAATCAGCAGCAGTTTGGCAGCTGCAGAGGGGTGTGGAGAGCAGGGATGGACACTCAGACATCACAACATTTCATGTGCACAAACACACATGTGGTCACAGCACCGCAACAGGCTTGGGCTGGAGGAGAGAGGAGAGGGAGAAAGTTTGGCCAAGGAACAGGAGGAAGACCCAGACCTCCGGATGCCTATGGAGCTCCATGGCACAACTCACTCTGCAAAGCCCCTGCTGATCCCTCAGAGAAGACTTTAATAAAAAGGCCATTTTGTTTGAATTCGTGGCCTCCTGGTCCAGCAGCAGGAATAGGCTAGGGAACAACCTTACTGTTGCTCTTGGTTTCTTGCCTGGTTTTAGCCAGACGACTTTGGACAATTCCTATTTCTTTCCCAAGCCCCTCTTCATCCACACAAGCCCAGGTGATTAAACACAGCAGTGGTGCAGGTGTAGCACAAGTGCCAAGGAGGGACATCAATGCCCTGTGAAATGTGTCAGGGAGCAGACACTTCCAGGAAAGAGAGGGTGCCCCAGAATGGAGCTGTGCAAGCCCTGCCTTGTTTGTGCACCAGGCACCCACAGGCCCCAGAGGGAAGAGTGATACAAATACACCAGTGAGTGCACAGCAGGGCATAGCAGGCTTGGGATGTCATGTTTTTAACATTAAACCTGTCCTGTAGGTTTTCCAGGGAGCTGCCCTGGACACATTGATCCCACCCAACGGGTCCAACTGCAGAGCAGCATGGCTGGGGCATAGTGTCATCCGCTCGGATAAACAAATGATTCACGTTGTGATTTCCAAAGTGTTTTCTTGCCCTAAGAATCCTGCCAGAAAAGGTCTGGGTCTCTCAGCTTGCTCACACATCCTGCTGTCATTCAACAGGCAGAAACTCCTAAAGAGAACTGTTCCAACCCAGGCATTGATGAACTATTAGTCACCATCATCAAACAAAGCAGCAGTAAATACCAGCAGAGTACCTGTGCACCTCCTAAAGTAATGCTGTGCCTCCTACTTCCATACATGCTGTTGACAATGCACAGTGCACCTGCACAGAAGAGCACATTGCCATTCACCAGGCTCCACGTAAAATGACAGTCCCACATTGCTCCCTACCCTTCCTGTCCTGAGGGCAGATCAATTTCTTTTTTAAATTTTATTTTAAATGTCTCAGGTTGCATGCACGTGTCCTCCCACAGCAGACCACTCCTGCCCAACAGATCTCCGTTATAAACTTTCTTGGTTCTTCTGAGGCAGAAATAAAACAATTTTTAAAAAACATTTCTTAGTTTGTTTTAATAAAAAGACAAAGTTTGCAGGAAGACGACCAATAAGAGAGTTGCATTTGAGAGGAGAGAGGGCACAGATACAGCTCTCTCCAAGGAAAAGCTCTTGGCAGTTGTGGCTGATCCATCAGAGAGACTTAAGAGGCAGCAGACCCCAGTGCCACAGAAATGCTGGACAGGTTTGGCACAGGGACTGACACTGGGGGCTGATCCAGCTCTCCAAGCACTCAGTATCCAAAATGCTTCCTGCTCCCAGCACTGGCAGCAGGCACTGCAGAGCAGTGTTTGCAGATCATCTGCAGAGGACTGCCAGGGGATGATAGCCCCTGGTCCCCCCAGCCAGAGACCCCATGTGACACAATCACACCCGAACCAGAATGGGGATTTTCCACCCAGTCCTTTCAAAACTGAACAGTTTTTCTTTGAATCATCCCCAAAATGTTCCAGAAGTCTCAAATCCAGCTCTGTGTACAAGGATGTGCCTCTGTACCCCTGAAGCATCCCACAGGCACTCACAGGAGCACAAGGCAGAGACAGCCAGGATGTACCCACATTCAGAGCAAAACCAGCAAGGACATCACTGCAGTGACAGGGGAATGAACACCCCAGGCACCAGGGGAGGCCCTGGTGTTCTTAGGGTATCAGCTCAGAAGGGACAGTACAGAGGGAAAGCAACAAGGCAAAGGCATGATTCTTCCATGCTGAGCTCCAGCTCACAGCTGGGTCACAGCAGTTGCTGAGCCTTTCAGTGCCAAGGGAAGATTTTTGGATCAGCTGGGGAGGTAGGGGTAGAGGAACTGAGAACAGGAAGGAAGCAGATGCGGGGTGGGCAACCTTCAGGAGCTCAGATATAGTGTGAGTAGAAACAAAAGGCAGAAAAGAAGGCAGGATAAGAAGAGACAAAAAAAAAAGGGATAAGGGCATAATAATAGGAAGGAATGGTCAAGAGTTGGAAATAAAGGCACCTAATAAAGCAAAACCAAGTTTTTCCCCATCTGCCTCCATCCACAGGCTGGACTGTTTCCAGGACTATTCCCATGGCAGCTCCAAATTTATTTCCCTGCTGCCATCTGCTCTGTGGCTCCCCTCCACACACACACTCCCGACTGGCACTTCTTCCCATCACCTGTTGCTGACATGGCAGACCTCTCTCTGCTGCTGAGTGTCAAGTGACCCTGAGGCCTGGGGGGAGTGTCTGTGCATAAATCAGGAGCTGCTTTGTAGTCCCAAAGCTTTGTTCAGCTCCTGTTCCCCATCCTGGCTCTGGGAGTGTGATGGGATGCAGGCAAAAAACAGACCCAAGGCAGCAGCCCCAGGCTCCAAAGAAGACTGGGGAGAGGAGAGGCTGCAGCAGGTGCTGGGCAGAGCTAGCTTAGAATCAACTCTGCAAAAAAGTCCATTTCCTCCTATCCCTGCTCCTCTTTCTTGCATTACAGATAAGATGCCAAGGCTGTATCCCCCAGCAGCAAGAATGTTGAGTACCCGCTGTAGTCCCAGCAGTTAGATTTAGACTTTTAGTGCAAACTCAAAAAGGGACAGCCCCAAAAGCCTGAAGATTTTTTTAAATTCTATTAGAAAGACAAACATCTTTAAATGCACTTGCTTAAATGGGAGCTGTGTTTCTCTCCCCAGCTCTGTCTCCCATGTCCTTCTGATGTGAGTGTGCAGGTGGCGGACTGGGAGGCTCAGCAGGCTGCCCACAACCCCCTTCATGAACTGCAAGATGAAGATCACAGGTCTGAACATACCCATGAAGGTCAGACAACTCTAAGGGGAGCCAAAGACTTGCTCTGCTCCTCTTGGGAGAAAGATCCATGTGTACTGCCAAGACTGGTCTGATTCAGATGCCTCGTAAGAGCACCAGGCCCATAATTGGGCTAAAAATCTTCAAATACTGCATTTACCTCTTCCTCGCCAGCAGTCCTATAACTGGGTCCTGCACAGACCCACCCAGCAGTGCTGTGATGTCTCTCAGTCACTTCTGCCAGGTGATGTGTCCTGGGAGGAGCCATGGGGACAACCAGCTGCACCATAACTCAGCTATTCCCCAGCTTATTACCCCAAAGCTTCACACTTAGGACAGTGGAGCTCCTTAGGGCCATCTTTAGGCCTTTATTTTTTCAAGTTGCACTCATGTGCAGGAGGAATGACCAGTGGAGTCAAATGTGAGGCAAATACTTGCCAGTCACAACTTTCCCCTCATGGCTTAGCCCTGGCTTCAGAGCTGAGAAAAGTAACTCAAGTCCCTGTCAAACAAATACCCCAGTGATCCAGACAGGCAGCACGGCAGTCTTTCCCAGGACAGATGAGGTGTGAGGAACAGGCACAGCAATATAATCCTGCCATACCCACACAATAAATGCTCATGTCAGGGCTTCACCAAGCAGTGAGTGAGCCATCACTGAAATAATATTTCACAGTGTCCATCAGGCTCTCTGTACTTCTAATAGCTCCCAATTCCTTCTCGTGGGCACAGCAGCTGGCTGGGTGATGCTCTGCCCCAGTGAGCTTAAACAGCTCACTGTGGAACTCATGGAAGGAAGTTCAGCTGCTAGTTTCCTTCAATGCTTGAAAGCTGGGTCACTCCTTGGAAATCTACCCACTAGGAGTCAGAAATTAGCAGCTACCCAGACATCAGCTACAACCATACACACTCTCCAGCATCCCCTGACACACTCCTGTGTTGATCCAACAGGACCTGGCAGCAAGAGAGACTCACGAGGTGGGTGCTGCAGGCTCTGCCCAGGCTCTTCCTCCAAAGGCTGAGAATGCTTTCCCTGTGATGTTTTCTAGCAAAATACCATGTTTCCAGGAAGCTGCTGGGCAGATGGTTCTGCAGACTTCCATCCTCTGCCCATACAGGACAATGGGCAAGCCAAATCCCCACACCAGCTGTGCTCTGTGGCACCAAGGAGCCTTGGTGTTTCCCCTTACTGGTCTTGATTTTCAGGAGAGGAGAAGAAAGGGCTGTTCGTGGATGGACTGTGATTCTGGCAAAACATTCTCCAGAAATTCAGCAGGTGAGAGACACTGAGGTTAGAACAGTTCAGGTGGTCAGAGAAGGGCAAAGCAAAAGCCCTTAGAAGAGGGCTGCCTGGCTAAGGGTGAAGACAGGCCACCTCTTTGATGAGGACGTGCCCTTCCAAGCATTAGCATGCCAGTTGGGAAGACTCCCTGGCATCCAGCGCACCATCAAAGCACTGCCCGAACTTGGCACAGGCCACAGGGCCATGCCCTCAGCACTGATTTAGAGCTGACAGAGCCAGCAGTGGCACATGGCTTTAGCAGGAGAAGCAGCCCAATGCCCTGGGCAGGACAGTTGCCTCAAGCAAGATTAACATTTGGCTGTCTGCACCCTCAGTTGTTAGCCAGAGCTTGCGGCTGAAAGGACCAAATCACCCTTGTTATGTGGCCATTTTAAAAATAACCTTTCTCAAAGCTCCACACTGCATAACCCCGTGTCTCTCTCAGCTCAGGGGCTGAAGGGGATCAGCTTGCAGGGCTGACAGGTATTTTTGGACACTCTGACTAATTGTCAGGACATATGCTGAGCATTCTTTACAAGGAAAAACAAAGCTGCAAAGTCTCCTCCAGTGAGGCCTAAGGGATTGGATTTGCCACAAGAGTTATTTTCATAAACTTCTGCTTTAGGAAGGTTTGATTTAACTTCCAGCTTCAGATGAGTTTAAAATGGAAGAAGGGGTCAACTTCCTTGCACCCCAACACTCAACATGAAGGCTGGGCCAGGCCAGGCCACATTGCAGCAACAAGGGCAGGAGAAGTGGAAACTCTTCACCGTGGAGTGGCTTCAGATTCACAAGTTCTTCTCTGGCACCACATTGAGTATTTTGCCAGTTGTGTCCCTCTTCCTCCCTCCACTCTCAGGAGCAAGAGCTCCCAGCTCAGAGGCTCCAGAGCCTTGATGTCCTGCAGCCCAATGTGAAGTGCTCCTCAAAGGCCACATCCCCTGAGAGGAGCAGAGATCAGCCAGTTCTTGCAAATTTATTTATCATTAAAAAGACTTTATCCTAAAAACAACCTGTTTTGAGTAGCTTTCCTTGTTGCTGTTCCTCCCTGCTTCTCCTCCAAAGGACATCACTGACCAACCTGGCACCTCAGCAGCACTTCACTCACTTGCCAGTTTAAGGCAGCACTCATCCAGTTCACTTTCTCTACGCTTACCAAGACAGCAAATAAAACATCTGAGTGCAACATCTCCACAACACCCTGAGACACACAAGCCAGAGCAGCCCATCTTCCCCCACCACTTTTCTCTCCCTTTCAGCCCAGATGATCTTTGGGATGCTTTAAGTCCCACTGCTGTCTCAGCCCATGCTGTTGGCCCATAGACTTGTTCTTTCCCCTTTCTCTGGCATATATCAAACCTTGCTCTTCTCATTCAGCAGACACACTGCACCAGAAGCACACACATCTCAAGATGACAAGAGCTCTCTGAAGTCTCCACCAGTGCTCTCTGTACATTTTCCCCCGAGCTGCAGAGCAATTTCCACTGAGGATAAGTGTTGTCAATTCAATTTCTAATAACGGCATTAAAATGTATGAGCCATTTCTCTAGAGTCAGGGATAATATTTTCAAAGTGCCTGTGTGATACAGGAATGTAAATCTCATTTTTCATAGAGTGATAAGGATCCTGAGTCTCTCTGGAAATATGTCAGATCAGAGCTAGGCAAGGACTACACAGAAAAGCTTTCCCTGTGGGATCGGTTAAAAAACACAGATTCAAATGTTAAAAAGAAAGGAACAAATATCTTTAAATCTTTAATCAGGGTTAGGTTTTGATTTCAGTCAAAGCCGGAGAGTCCCAGCCCAGAATGGTTTTCAGAGTCCTGCCCTAGTTTGTGGTGTCCCAACTGAGCAGCATTATCTGTAGGACAGAGGCTGTTTTGGAGAGGGAAGCAGGGGAATTCTCCTCCCCCAACATACCCTCACTTTAATTTTTTGGTAACTTAGCAAAATTTGAGTTCCTTTATTGGAACTTGGAAATGTTAAGATCATTAGACTAATACTTGGTAAGAGATGGTTCAGGCCAAAGGAGGGTGGGGAGGCTACTGAAACTGCTAAATTTAATACCTTCATCCCCCTCCTCCACAAGGCCAGGGCATTTGGAGCCAAGGGAAGGTCTCCTCTCCTCTCCCATGCTCCTCCAAGGGTCTCACAGCAACTCTGCATTTCTACCAGTGCCTGGAGCAATAGGCAAAGCCTATGTGTGGGTACATTCATTAAACACAAACTTTGGAGTAAGAAAAGTAAGATACTTAGAAGAGTGCTTGATTTTAAACATAGAAATAAACCAGCTCGAGTTGGTAAAAGTGCCTGTGTGTTTGATTAAGCCATCCCCTGCTCTGGGGCTGGATTCAGGCCCACAAAATTATTTTGTTTTCTTTCTCAAGTGGCAGAGAGACAATAAATTCAGGGACAACAAGCAGCACAGTCTGAAAATAGAAACAGCCCTCCTCAATACAACCACTGCAAGATCTGCAACTACTGTCCACATCCAGCTATTAGAGAGTGGGATCCATGTGACAGAAAAGCCGTGCTAATTGCACACAAATGCAGGAGAAAACTGTCAAAAAGCTAAAGCAGATGTGAAACAATGGTTTGCTTTCTTTTAAAGCCAGCTTGTGCAACTGCATTGCAGGAGAGCCCACAAGCACCATGTCCCTCCGGGAATGCTACAGGACAATGGGGAAAGGGTGAGGTTTCCAAATCATTGAGGGCTTTTCCTGCAATAGCAAGGACTCTGCTGTCCCTTTGGTGAAGTTATACCCCTTGAGAAGGATTCTCAGCTGAGCTGGAATGAAGCCTGGTAGGGAGCCTTGCCTGCTTTGCGCCAGTGTTGCAAGGTTAGGCTTGGTCCTGGATCTACAAAGCTCAGCGGTGGGTTTAATCACCCAGAAACAGCAAAAAGGCAAACACACCTTAATACCAAGAAGGTGAAACACTGGGGGAGGACACAGGGAAAACCTGCAGGGATGCCTGTCTTGCTTCTAAAGGTTAACATCCAGTGCTGCACCCCACAGAAAAGAAATGACCCAAATTAACATCAGACACCACATGCAAACAATTCATATCAAACAAGCAGTATCTCATCTCCAAAGAGCTGCTGAAAACAAAAGATAAAATGCTCCAGGTGTTAGTTGTAGGTTTAAGGTTTTTTAGTATCCTTCCCAGCTCAGTTATGGGCAGTTTAGGGTCACAGGGCTGTGCTACACAGCAGGGTCACACAGACTCAACCCCAGCCACTGGGACAGCCCAGGTGCACTAAGGCACTGCCCACCTTGCAGTTATGAAAGGTGAACTCATGGTCCACCCAGATCCCAGTCAGCTGTAAGTCCTCACATGAAAACCACCTCCTTTCAAATGCCAGACTGCTCCAAGAACCAGGCTTTCCTGAAGCTGATTGCTGAATGCACTGGTGGCACCGAGAGCTGCCTGTGATGCTGAGGGGCCTGAGCATGTCACCAAAGCTTTTCCCACATGGCTCCAGAAAGAAGCTGGAAAAAATCTACCTGCAGTCCTGGAAGGGACTTTTAGGAACACAATTTTACAGACCTCTCATGATTGTAAAATTATAATAAAAGTCTTCCAAAATACCCCTGCTGAAACCACTCTCTTTTTATAGATGCAGCCTTCATCCCTTGTTTCAGAAAGCTATGAAGTTAATCCAAAAAAAGGATCATGTTTTTGCATCATGTGAGTAGCTTCACAGATGACTTTTCAGGGGCTCAGCTTTTGTTTGCATTTGTGCTGTTGATAATTGTTCCCTGTTTTCACTCACTGGTAACTATGTGTTAAAAGATTTGCTGTAATCCATCCGTGGGCCTCTGGTAAGGGGCTCATGCATTGTTTCATCAAGACAGCTGTCAGATGACGTTCTCACATATTTCTACAAAATTTCATGTATTTGATAATTCACTAATGGGGAGCAAAACCCAAGAAGAGACCACTGCCACAGCTTTGTCAGCCTCCTCCCTGCAGCACCATGGTGCAGAGGGACAGGCAGTACTTCTTCCTACAGGCAGACCTTTCCAGTTAAAAGTTGTACTTCTTCAGAAAATGCGAGTTCATTGAATGAAGTGCATCTGGAAACATCTCAGTCCTAGCAGGGGAAGGTGCAGGATGCTACAAGAGCCCTGCCTGGGCTGCCAAGAGAATTAATCCTTATCCTGCCTTTCTCAGGCATGGTTGACACCCCAAGAGCACGCTCCAGCCCCAGCCTCCATCATCCCAGAAAAGACATCTCTGTTCCCATAGTGCTCTGGCAGGAGGTGACTCAAAGTCCAGTCCTAGCCTGCTTAAACTGGGGGCACTTCAGGGTGAAATAATGCCAGAGTCCAAATTTCCAAGCTCCTGCCCCAGGTATATTGCAGAAGACAGTGAGGTTTTTCCAAGCTCTTGCTCCAGCCCCTGGAGCAGCGGCAGGGAGAGGCTGGGCCTGTCATACTCCTGTCTAACCAGCTGGTTAGAACCAATCCTTATCTACAAGTCAAGCATCTCAGATTTCCCCACAATCCTTTCACAGGGAGAAGTTTCCAGGATAGGGGAGATGGCAGAGAAGGCCACCTTTGCAACATCTTAACCCACCCCTGAGGCTCTCCAGCCCACAGTCCCACGAGAAATATCATTGCCATACTTCCAGGAATTGTAAAAGCCCTGTCTCAGCAGCCAGCTTCATGCACCATTCCCCTCCACGATCGCATCTACAAGGCAAAAGCTGTTTGGCAAAACAGCTGACACAGCATCCAAATGTCGGTGGAGCAGACAGCATTCCTGGCACTGGCTCCCTTTCCATCCGGCTGCTCCAGCTCAGGCACTGACGCTGCTCCAAGGATGAGCTCATGGCTATTTCAGGTTGAATTTGCACTTGGCAACCTCCCTGGTAACCAAAACAAGTTACTCCTGGGTTTATAAGAGATTTATTGGTTGTTTAGTTCAGAGTCTAGTGGAGCACACAGACTTCCCCCAGCCTGCACCAGTGCTGCAAAGCCTGGAGAGCTGGGAGGGCAGGAGGTGTTCACAGCAGTGCTCCAGAGAGGGGCCGTGTGAGCACTGCAGGGCAGAGGGAAAGCTGCCTTCGGGCTCACCCCAGCAACATGGAACTGAGAAAAGGAGGTGCGAGGCATGGCTTTCACTCACACACACCACAGGTGAGCCTTTATGGCAGCCCCCTCCCACCCCAAACAGGTGTTACAGCCCCCTCCAGCACAGGGATGCTGATTGCAATCCTCTCCAGCCAAAAATCAGCAAATCTTTCCCCAAACAGGAATGGTGTGTCCCCCACCCACTGCAAGAAACCCATCCCACCCAGAGTCTAAGTTTCCACCTTCGGCTATAAACCATTATGGTGACAATGGCATAAGAGAGAAGGGAATGTTATGGCAAGGGGTGGATGACATGTTCAAGCATCCACCAAAGTAAATCCAGATAGAATTTAACAGATTTGCATCCCCGCCGGGTGCCCTTGTGCTGCTATAAGGTGAACGTGAGCTGCTCTTCAATCCTGATCCCATACTGTCATCCTGGCCCTTTCCAGAGGCAGCACTGATACATGCTATACATCAAGTGGCATTCACCTGGCAGGCTGTCCCGTGGGGAAGCATGATTGGCTTTCAGTGGGCAGAGCAAGGGCAGGCAGGAAACTGTATTTGCATGTGTTGAGTGAAATATATAGCTCTGTGTATTTTTAAAGTGAGATGAGACCAGAGAGAGAGAGAGAGAGAGAGAGAGAGAGAGAGAGAGAGAGACAAATCCTTGCACCCTGGGCTGTTCATTACTGCCACTCCACAGTACTGTCAGAAGCAAGATCACATCAGGACAATGCTTAGAGACCACCAGGGAATTTCTAAGTGGATGCACTGCCACTCAATCTCCGGATTACTCTCCTCAGTTACTCAATCCAGATGAGGACCACACATCTGTGTTCTGGAGGTGCTGTCTATGTTTACATTCCCTCAAACCACTGACTGCCCTGTGGTTAATGCTGTACCAAAGAGCAGGACATGGTGCCAGGCCCCTGGAATGCTCTTGGGATCCTGACACTGCCTCTGTGGACTCTTCAGCTGAACAGGCATCAGTCAGAAACTCCTCAAACTCACCCACTGGATGAGGTAAGTCAAGCTAGAAAGATGTCTGTAGCACACAGCAAGAGCATTGTGAGTGCACACAGCTGTCCCAAGGCAGCAGTTTCCTGGGATGCTGCAGCCCTGGGGATGATACACTTACCAGGAATTTTAAAAAGCTCTTTGCTATCTGACTGCAACAAGAAGAGGGGAAAACCAAGAGGCACAAAATGAAGTAGGAATGGCTCAAGAGTCCAAAAACAAGATAAGACAGAAGCTGGAAAAGGAGGCAGGCAGTGCCTCAGAAGCAACTAATTCCAAACCTTTGCTCCAGTGTTTATTATAGAAAAGAACAGATAAGAAGGGCTGATGGTAACAACTGCCAGGGGCAGCCAGTCCCAAGGTAAACAAACAGCAAATGCCTTGCGAGCAGCCTGCCAAGTCCAGATGGTTCCCACATCTTGGGGCATTTCTTTAAAAGAAAGGACATTATTTCCTCCCATCCCA
This sequence comes from Picathartes gymnocephalus, assembly GCA_013390045.1. Classification (NCBI taxonomy): domain Eukaryota; kingdom Metazoa; phylum Chordata; class Aves; order Passeriformes; family Picathartidae; genus Picathartes; species Picathartes gymnocephalus. The sequence goes on from WEKY01051552.1 coordinate 35,871, forward strand.
GCATCCTCCAGCACTGGGGGGGCTATATTTATGGTTGTATTATAGTTAAGGGGGTCTCTGGTCAGAGACCACTGGAAGAACATGAAAACTGAATATTCCCATGTGAAGGCTCTGAGGAAGGGCTACGAGCCAACTCCCTGCAGGAAAGTCAACTAACAACCACTGTGGGCTTGACCAGCCATGGTTTTACTGTGATGAACCATTTCTATTTCTCTTAGCAGAAGAAGGAAGGCATGTCCAGCACTCTGATTCATATGTAAGAGTTTTGGAGGATTGAGTGGATTTTTTGCTCTGTCCAAGCAAAACAGCAAGAGCAATTCTTGCTCTGCCAGAAGCTCTGAACTCCTCTGCAGCTGAGAGCTGGTGTAACACAAGAACCCTCACATTCTGGGGTAGCTGCTGCAATGCTAAAGGGACCTTGAAGCAAAATAGGTGGATTATAAATCCCTGTACCAACTGTGCCTCCCTGCAGGAATCCCTTGGCATACGGAGCACACACAATTTCTTGTGAACAGGGGTCTCTTAAACCCATAATTTCAACAGACAGACACCTCTGGAGACAGCCAGTATTTGATTTGAAACTCCCTCATATGTCAAAGCATCATATAGCATGAAGATCTTATGTCTTGAAGGCAACTAGGAAGATTTTCCAGGAGAGAAAAATTTCTATTCTATTCATTTTAGCTATTTTTCCTGTTATTTCTCCCCATCCGCATCACAGTAGAGACAGGAGAACAGATTTATTTCACTGTAGCTCTGCAGTTCACCCAGCAAACTGTCTCTGAAACACTTTGATCCAAACTATTAAATCCAAGCTACACCTGTTAGACAGCCTCTTGTGAGGCAGATTTTAGTCTCCTCTTTTCTACTCTGCTCATCTCCCCTTTCCAGGCGTGAAAAGGGATTAGAAACAAGGAAGCCAAAAAGCTGCCCTGCAGTGCTTCTTCCCAGCAGGAATAGTTCCTCCCTGTTCTTCATTAGTTGTCTGGGTGACAAGTGGCATTCTGTATTTGATCCCAACAGATCACAAATGCAGCCATGTCCCACCACTTTCAATCCCCCACAGTTCATGGCTCTTGGCTGTCAGCTCACACCACAGACAGCTCTGCTGAGCAGCAGCAGGAGGGATGCATCCCGAATGACATCAATCACTGGGGTCAACTCTAGGAAGAGAAAAAAAGATGAGGCACATCTATGGAACTAGTGGGTCTTCTGAAAACATCAGTCCAAAGTCAAGAGGGTTTGAATTTCTTATTTGAAAAAAATAATGCAACTCAGTAACTGCATCCAAACCAAAATTGTAACTCTGGCCAAAAGTTTCCAGTAAGGCACAAAGCAAAATAGTTGCCCTTCCACCCTGGATAGCAGTTCCATCACTGCCAGGAACCCTGCCCTAGCTCTTCAACTTCTTCCAGGGAACTCTAGTTCGGCCTTTTTGGAAAGAGTGCTTCCAACTCTGTCTATCCCATTCCAGCATGGCTATAATGCAATCCTTGGCCTACTTTGATTTTCTCCAAAGCCTGAAATGTAATTTTAGCCCTGTCTTGCCATAGGACACAAACCCCATTTCCCATCTATTCTGATGGAGATGAAAAAGCTGGAGAAGCAGAAGAGTGAGCATCCATCCATCCATCTCTTTGTCCCACAGAAAATGCCATGCTCTCTTGCTCTGAGAGGAAGAATTTGCTCTGGCAGCATTCTTGGCACTACAGTCACCTGAATCACTCTGGAAGCATCAAGGGCCAGCTCCTGCCTCAGTGAGTGCTGCAGGGAGGGTGAGCACTACCCTGTCAAGGGCTTTTCTGTGGCTTTCCAACAGCAGCTTGGAGCAGAGCAAAGCCTTTGCAGTACTCCGAGCTGCAAAATGGAGTACTGCATTTCTGGCAGGAGAGCTTTGCCTACAGGCTTGGGGAGGTATCACAGAGAGAAATGCTCATCACACAGCCTCGGCCTCTTGGCCCCCGTTCATTCCTACAGAAGCCAGCTGGGGTGATACTCCCACAGCTGGATCTGGGCTGCTCATCTAGAGAAATTCCCAGTTAAAGCACACTGGGGAGAGAACTGGACTATGTCCTGTCTCTGAACCCCAGGGAAGTACCAATCTTTTGATCCTACATCCAGCCAAGTGGCTGCAAACAGGGTTTTTACTGGACCCAAGCACAAACAAACTGAAGCCAGAATATACGGCACAGTCCTTCCAAAACCACACTGCAGAAGTGGAAGCATGCATTTATCTAAATAGCATTTAATTCTTTAGAGTCCCAGTGTCTCAAAAGCCATCTGCTTAAAACTCTTCTCCAAACAGTATCTAAATGAAATATGAGGTCTCTTTCTTCCTCCCACACTCCCTCTGCCAAAATCAGACATGAAATGACTGATCTCAGACAGTTCTGCTTTGTTACTTTCCCTGTCTGCATTTCTGTAACAGAGAAATGAAATAAAAAGAGATCCAAATGAATCAAGCTGTAGTATTTTGACTTATAACGCATATTATTTATGAAATCACAGGTCAGTTCTGGGAAGGTTTATTGCATAGACATTATTTCCATTATCTTTTCAAGCAAAAGTGAGTCCACCCTGCTCAAGGTATAGAATTGAATCTGAAATCTCAGCTTTGCTACCTTTGCTCTCCTACCAGCAGGGCACAAGGTGGCAGTGGCTAGGGACCACGAGGGTGACAGGCAGGCATTGACTGCGTAGCTCAGCCCTCCACACATCTACATCTCCATGTGACCCTCGTGAAAGCCTGTCACCAGAACCCGCCTATGGCGCTCCAGGGAGCTGCTCTGATTTAGGAGCAAACCAATCAAAACCAATCAAAAGCCTGAGCAAACTTTGCACATTGCTGGTGGTGAGGCTTCTCTTGATGCATTTAATGCCACTGGGACTTCAGGGCTAAGCAACACCACACAAAGGGGAATGCTAAACACAGGCTTGTGTGATCCTTGTCTCATCAGCAAAGATCAGAGGAATTTTCCACCTAAATAAATGCCCCAATGCATCCAGTGGGGTGGTGAATAAACTTAAAAGAACATAATTCACACAGGCTACTGCTGAGGGGACAGTATTATTCCTGGCTCACATCTGCCTCTCTGTTCCATTTTGTGAGACCTCACCTGCAGAGCTGCATCCAGCCCTGGGGTCCCAGCACAGGGAGGACATGGAGCTGTTGGAGCACGTCCAGAGGAGACAGTGATGATGTGTTCTGAGGGATGGAGCAGCTCTCCTTTGGAGATACAGGGTGAGAGAGCTGGGATTGCTCAGCCTGAAGAAGAGAAGGCTCCAGGGGGACCTTATTGCAGTATTGTATTTCAATACTTCAAGAGGGCTCGCAAGAAACATGGGAACAAACTTTTTATCAGAGCCTGCTGCAACAGGACAAAGGGCAAGGTTTTAAACAGAAACAGATTTAGACTAGATACAGGGAAGGAGATTTTTACACTGGCAAAACCAGTAAAACACTGGCACAGATTGCCCAGAGAAGTGGTAGATGCCCCATCCCTGGAAGTGTTCAAGACCAGACTGGACAGGGCTCTGAGCAACCTGAAGATGTCCCTGTGGACTAAGTGGCCTTTAAAGGTCCCTTCCAACCAAACTATTCTGTGATACAAAAGGAAGTTAGCTGCTTCATGGGTGCAAGGAGGTCAGTTCCTTAAAGCTTTTGTTACATCCTCATGCAATGGGTCTGAACTGCAAGCCATATTCATGTGATAAGGATTTAGATTACAGATGAAGTACATCCTACAGCATCATTTCCCTATCTGTGGGCACGAACAGGGACCTGACCAGGCTTCCCCAGCTGCTTTGTACCATATGTCTGGATTCTCCATTCGTGGTACAGTTCAATGGAAAGGCTGCTTCCAAAATGAAGGCCAGCCAAGATGGGCTGGAGAGAGTTTATTTTCAAGTGTTTGAGCACCCTAAATGTTGCCTCCTTTTGAACAGCTGCTATTGTTTACATCCAAGCAGAGAATTATACCAGCGTGCAGGGAGACAAGCCATCACTCACAGCAGGAAATAACTTCTGTTAGAAACAGTTCAAGGGCCCAATCCTAAAAAATTCCTCAGCCAAAATTCCCGAAGAGCAGTGCACATCCAAAAGCAGCTGTAAAATCCCAGCCCTGAACTCGTTCTTCAGAGCCACAATCCAAAATCTGAACTGGCTTTCTGCTACACTGAGATCTGGAGGGGTTTGGGGTTTTCTGCACTTGTGGTGCCAGCTCTGAAACACCTACCCACATTCTTCTCTCAGGTATTAGTCAAGAAAGAATTTTTATACACTGATCTCCTTAAGGAAAAATTAGGAACTGGTTTGTATTCAAGAATGCTGTATTTGGGAAAAAAAGAAAAGGGTGTTATCACTGAAGTATGTGGGTGCTTTTATCATTACAAAAGAAAGTTGAAGTCTCAAAGCCATATTTGGTTGCTTGATCAGCTATTTGCTTTGTACATCATGGCTTAAGAATTTAATCAGTTTCCTTTCGGAAGTTTTGTTGTTGCTGTTTTTAAAAAAACACTCTTCCCCTCAAAACAAGGTAAAAGACTAATTGGTAGGTGGATTGTTTTAACAATTTTCCCCATTCCATACGCTAGATTTCAGTGGTTTAAAAAATAGTCACATCCCTTTCTCAGCCACAGACTGGCTCCTGCTTACACAACACAAACTGGACCAGAGTTCCATGCATTAACTTATCTTTTGACCAGTTACTAAAGAAAAGATTAATGACAGAAACACCCATCTTGCAAACATATGGGCAAATACAACTTCACTCATGCAAGTGACTTCACAAATCTCTATTCATACAGGGATGCAGCATTTGTACAAAGCTAAAGGTGTTTGCATTTACATGGGTGCAGCTGCAGGAACTCTGCAACTGCCTGATATCCCATAATACTGAAAGAAAGAGGAAAGTGTAATACTTATTAGGTGAAAGCTTGCATTTCCATTTTCCCGAATTCTGTTACTGCCAGCCTGTTCCCAAGGTTGTTCCTCACACCACCTGAGAGCCCACAAAACAGCCTCTGCTTTAGCTATTTCCCCCCCAACTCTCATTAAAAGCCTCAAAGAGGCACATCTGATCACCTGCCCAGGAAAGCACAGAGCTGACAGCTCTTACTCAACTCAGCACCACTGCAAATGCTCCCTAAGCACCAGTTCAACCTGGAAGCAAAGAGAAAAGTTGTATTTATACCCCAATGTCTGCCGGTACTTTCAAAGCAACCACATTTCAGAAGGGAATATGCACATCAGAAAAAAAGGATGCAAGGGAAATCAGAGACAAGAACGTAGATAAATCCCATTTCCAAAATAACTCATAAAACAAGCAGTTTCTGAGGTTCACTCAGTGAACCACGGAGAAATTGCTTGCTAGGGAGTGTTTCAGAAGTACATTACACAGCCGCAGGCTTCCCACTCCCCACCCCTGCTCTCACAAACCCTTCTCCGGCAGACCAGTCACAAGGCAGAGAAAAGACCAGCACCAGCCCTGAAATCCAAAGATCTGTGAAGCGTGGGATGCTGAAACGCTCGCTTCCCTGCTCAGCGAGACGATGCTTGAGAGGGAGAGGGAGGCATGAGCTTACTGGCTGCCGGAGAGCCCGGGAATGCTGCGAGGCGGCTGCTGCCGGGAGCAGGGAAGGGATGGACCGAGCGCTGCGAGCGCCTGCGGCACGGACACGGGAGCGCTTTGGTCCAGGGCTGGGCTGGGGTGTCCAGCTGGAGAGACGTGGATTCCACATTTATAGCAGGGAGGTGCATGGCAAAAA
>WEKY01051552.1:41656-78068 GCA_013390045.1 Picathartes gymnocephalus
AAAAAAAAAAAAAAGTTAGTCCAGCCCATAGCACCGATCCTGCCGGGGAGCAGCTGGAGGTGGGGAGCAGCCTACTCCTCCCAAGGTCACTGAACCTTCCATGGGGGCAAAACCCCAACCAGTGACGGCACTTTGCCAGCAGAGATGTTCCCTGCCTCCCCACAACATCACAGAGCTGTCATGGGAACCATGGGACTCGGAAGGCTGGGAAAAACTCAGCTGGCCCCAAAGTGCCAGCAGCTGAGGCACTAAATCTTTGCAGTAGGATGCATCGCCAGGTTCCTGTCCTGTCCAAACAACCCTCTCTCAATGCTAAAGCCTTTCCTGGAAGCTCAGTTATACATCAACTCCAGGTTCATAGACAGAGTTTGCAGGACACAAAACGAACAGCAGGGATGTATTTCAAGTGAGAAATCTGCAGGGAGGGAGAGGACCCAACTGAAAAGAGCACAGAAAAAGAAATTATGCCAAAAGAGGAGCATTTTCTTCCGAGCAGACGTGAAAAAATTACTGTCAGGTAGGAATTCATCCCTATTTTAAGTAAATTTGCCTGGCCGTGGTACACCATACCAGCAAAAAAAAATCCCACAACACTCACATTTGTTTTCTTTTCTCCCTTTCTCCATCCCTTATTCTTTTTATATTCTTCTGAGTTTATCCCACTTTCTTCCATTCTTCTGTTACTGGACACACAGCCCAGCAAGTAACTCAGTGTTTTTTTTAACAAGACAAGCTTTTGTTGGTGCTCTTCCTCTACAAACAGGCTTTTGTAGTGCCTTGGAGAGCCACCACAGAGCTCCTGACTGATGGCAGGAGAGGCTGATAGGTGAGCTGGACACAGCACCAATATCCCTGGATAGCAGATCACTGCATTTGGGCCAAGGAATTTCTCTTTGTTAGTAAAACAAAAACACTGTGTAAGAGAAAACACACTCTCTTTATAAAAACATTCATATTTTTCTGTGTCTCTGTTCATTCAAGAGGTAAGTCCCAGAGATTCCTCCAATGCTGCATCATCCATATTAACAACATCCCTAGCAGGGACAGGAACACTGGGCTGCCCTGAGGTTCCAGGCTCAGACTGCCATCACTTGCCAAGAACAACTTCAGGCATGCATAAAACACCAATGTGAAACACCAACATCATTTTTCCAACAGCTCTCCCAGCAAGCATAAAACTTACTCACCATTAGCAAAGCTTTTCTCTAATGGCTGTAACCAACCATCAGACCTACAAGAACATTAGCAAAACCCCCCCGCCCCTGAGGTGTGATGTTTGTTACACGTGTGCAGCTGCAGAACTCCAGGATTCATGAGAAATTGCAGAGATGAGACTCGTCAAGGATGGGACATTTCGACAGAGCATTCCCAGTAAGATAAATCAAGCCAAGATCTCCAGGAGAAACCAGAGTTGTAGAGTGTGAGGATACAAAGAAAAACCAGGTGTTGCACAGCTGTAGCAGAATGTCACCAGGGAAAAGTCACCCTGCAGGCAGCTCCTGTGGGGTTTCTTCTTTCAAAAGAAGGAGCCCTCCTGCCTCTGGCCATCAACAGAAATAAGTTGAGAGGAGTGGGAAGGGCACTGCTCCAGGAGCATCTGTACCAATGGGGTCCCTTCACCAGAGACCAGCCATTGCCCCTGCCCCATAGGAGTATTTGGGGACTAATCCTGTCCCTCTGCAGTCGCATCTTGGAAGATCCCAACCAGATGATGCATCCTAGAGAAGCACAAGTGCTCTGGTAAGTGCCTGTCAACAGGCCCCTGCAGCCCACCCACAGCATAACAAGCATCCCATATCTGCAGGGAATGTCATCAGGCTGCTATCTTCTGCCTTTTATATAAGGTATTAAATGCCTTCCACATACAACAAAAACTAGAGTCTTCATTGCCAAATCCTGAACACCAGCTACCATCAAAAGCAACTCCTAGGCAGCATGTCTGTCAGCTTAATAGAGTAGCAGCTAAATAATAAATTCAGCTATTTAATGTGACTCTCACTGATTACAGCAGAGCAGGTTGTTATTTGAATAATTCATTGCTCTCATTGGTTTGCAGCTCAAGGCCTCATCCTGCAATTGCTGCATCCTTAGATCCCTGTCGGATTCACTACCCAGTCCTATGTGCACAATGCCACACGCAGAAAAAAAAATGCAGAATAAAGGTCTGCAAAGGCACAGAGCAAGTGCTTTACCCCATCTTCAATATTGCTACCCCTGCCAGAAAGTGAGTGTGTGCAGAATCACACATGTGATTGATTAAAATGACCAGTACACCTGACAGAGAAGAATTTAAGCACTCCAAAGCTCGCACTTATCACAGCTGCAGCTTTATTCTGTTTGGAAAGGAGCAGTGGATGATTTAGAGAGCAAAGACAGCATGCAACCAGAGTCAAGGAACAGGCCCTGGGGCACTGCCATATTACAGATACCGTAGAGCACTTTAAAAATCTCTGCCAAAGCATTGGATTAAACAAGAATAAAGTGCAAGAATGACACAACTCATTGCAAAGGACTGAGTCAACCCTGAGTCAATCCTGCTACCACCAGTGCTTGCTGAAGAAGATAATCAGTTACCCTGCAAATTGATTTTTGGCAAACAGTAAATAAATCTAAAAAAGAAGGATTCCAATGACCAATATATCCTTGACTAGTTATCCAAACAAAATGAACTATAAGCAGAAGCACTTAAAACAGAGTTGGTTGAATTACTCACTCTAATCTATCTGCTAGGAAACTTTATTTGGAGATGCAAGAGCTTGCAGAAGGTGCGGGTAGGCTGCTCTACAGCCAAGTGCTCTCCAAGAGACCCCAAGGGCAGGAGACCCCCAAAGCAAAGGGCTCACTCCAGAGCAGGGGTCATCTGCACTGGTGGAGAAAAAGATGTGCTTTGATTCATCTTTTGGGTCTCTATGTTGATTCCATTGAATCTTTCTGCAGCCACAGAGGGGGGAAGTCTTCCACCCTGCGGGGCCTGGTTTTGCCAGTGGAAGGAAGCCATGCAGGATGGCATTCACATGCTCCACGGGTGTGTTTAGCTGTCCTAGTTCCCACATGCCAAGGTGGGTCTGAGTGTGACTTGTCCTATCCATGGTGTCCCCTAGCCAGGGCTGAAAGTCACCCTGTGTGAGATGGGGCTGCCTCACTCACCTGCCCTCTGTGGGTCACCACGGCTGTACAGAGCCACAGCAGCTCTTCACACCAGCAGAGACAATCCCACACAAACCCTTCAGAGCCCTCCTCCCCCATTGTACCCTTCAGCCCCTCCCTCAGCTGCCTCAGCTCCAGGTGAAAATAATTACCAAGCCCCCTCATTAAAGCAATCACCATTCATTATCCCCTCTCGACTCTTTGTCCAAAACAGCTGGGAAGGGCTCTTTTCCCCTTCCAACAGCCCCAAACAGCTGGGAAGGGCTCTTTCCCCCTTCCAAGTTGTAGTCTGAGGGATGAAGATATTTTGGGCTTAAGGTACCATCACAAACACTCTTGACTCCCCATCCACACAGACTGCCCAGGGTCACTGTCCTGTTAATTCCCTAATTGACAGGCTCCATCCTCCTTTCACCACACAGCCACCTGCTTTCACCAGTCTCTGAGAGCAGGAAGCCTTCCCAGCAGAGGAAGCCACACAGGCTGGCTGCTCCTGTGACATCTGTATCCCTAAGAGTGTAGAAGTCAGCCGTGCCCTGTTTTGGACGGGGTCATTTCCCACTGGAATATAAAGCATCCGTGGCCCACGCAGGGCCTCCCAGCTGAAAGGAGAACTATCATGTTGGAAATCTGATCCCTTGAGGCCCCAGTGATGGCTCCCTCCTCGATCTGTCCTCCGACTTTTCCAGAGTCTGTTTTCAGCCCCAGGTGCACAGGGGAAAGTATCTTGCCCTGCAGTGAGTAATTTCAAGAGATCTGAGAGAAAGGAAAAAGAAGAGAAGAAATAGGGAAAGAGATCCATCAGTCTCCACATCCTTAACCGTCCCACCATTCTGCTGCCCTGAGGGGTAACTGGTGGCCAGGTGGAGCCCCAGCCCTGCAGACAGCTGGAACTCACCTGGCACCAGTTAATTACCTCAGAGTCATCAGCACAGTCTTCATGCAAGGAAAGTAATGGAAAAGCTGAAACACTTCAGAGTCATTCCTCTCTGGGAGTAAGTAAGGGAGGGGTTCTGGAAGGTTTGGAATGGTGTGGTTAAAACACCAGTGATGCAAAGCCTTTTCCACTGAGTTTAAATACATAAAATGCTGCTGTCCAAATTGATGCAAAGAAGAGCATTACAACCTCTTGGCCACAGACTATGGGCTGTGATCCTCAGTGAGAGCAGCCAGGCTGCCAAAAAACAGACATCTCTCAGCTCTCTGTGCTTCTGCTGCAGTTCTTCCTATCAGCATGGTTTGGAAATCACACACTCGCAAGGAAGTGAGGGTGAAATTGCTGAGGGGCATCAGTGGATTCCTCTTCATCACTGGTTGAGGAAATCAGAAAAGGACTAAGTTGTCCTGGCCTCAAGTTGCACCAAGGGAGGTTTAGATTGAATATTAGGAAATATTTCTCCACTCAAAGGATGGTCAAACATTGAACAGGCTACCCAGGAAATTGGTGGAGCCACTGCCTCTAGGAGAGTTCAAAAGTATGTAGATGTGGTGCTTAGAGATAAGGTTTAGAGCTGGGATTGGCAGTGCTGGGTTAATGGTGGGACTCGATATAAGAAGCTTTTTCCAGCCTTTTTGATTCTATGATTCTTTTAATTTAGTGGGCAAAACAGAAAGCCACAAAAAAAAAAGGGATTATTACTGTATTAGGTAACATGAACAGCACTACTCAGCTTTCCCCAATTTAGTGTTGAAGTATTTCTGTAGCACAGCCTTAAGATACCATCAGCAAACCTGGATCAATGGATCAAAGGAGATTTCCAAAAGCTGGACAATCACCTGCTGAGAGCCTGCTAGTGAATAAGCCCATGAGTAATTAAAGTGGCTGTGTTATTTGTGACATCACTGCTACTCAGATTTTCCTGAGTGACACTAGAATATGTACATGGAGAAGGGATCTAGCTAAAGATTGTTCCCACCTTTAAAAAGCAGCTGCAGGGATGGCTCAGCTATCAGATTAAGAGGAGCAGCCGTGTCAGCCCTCTTGGTGTCCTTTGGCAGAGTCCAAAATGCTTCTCCCAGTACAAGTTGCTCCTTCTGTGCATGGAAAATTACAAAGGTGACTCCCATTTATAAAAGATGATGCACCAGAGCCCTGCAGGAATGGACCCATCTGTTGACTGTAGCAAGGCTGCATTTGGAAAAGGCAAGAGAAACTAAGTTTTCCAATGGTCTTTCCAGCAACAATTTAAGTTTTCAAGGAATGTTGGCAGCAGTCACAGCTATTTATCTGCAGCTTGCAAGGGGCTATTCAAACACGCCAGGTTTTCTGCCAAGGGTAGGGCTTGAGGTTTTCTGCTCTACAGTTGTTTGAACATCAGCATTTCCATCCACATTCGTGTGCTGGGTCCTGGTGGTTTTTCCTGCTGGATAACAAGCAGGGATGTGGGAGCAGCAGGCAGCTTGTGGCCACTGGCACCTCCCTGCCTGGGCCCACATGCCTGGGGCAGGGCAGCCCTGTGAGTGCACAGCTGTGCCCCTGCATCCCCACACATCACCTCGTGCTCCGGGCAAGCCCTGTCTAACCCTGGGCACAGCCCAAAGACTGAAGTGTGGGGAACAGCCTGGCCAAAAATATAGCTTTGCTCCTGCACAACTACTGCCATCTCTAGAACTTTTCAGCCACCCTCACCGAAGCAAAGTAAATTTCCATTGACTTCACCAACTGCTGGGGCACAATTTGCTTAAGTGTTTCCAGACTTTGGTCCTTTCGGCTAGCACCTTGGCCAGACATTAAACAATAACAGGAATCCATCAAATATTTGAGTATTTGCATAAGCCAAACAGATAAAAATTGAGAAGAGATTTGGTTCTTAGTCCTTATCAGTTATCAATTCCTGGGTGGATACCTATTGAGAGAGATTTAACAAAGGGTTCTAATAGGAATGAGGTAAAGAAATAGCAATATAATATAAGGTTTTCCTTCAAACAGAGCACAGGTATTTGTTATGATATGTACTACAGGCACATGTATATCTTTATCTTACTATACATAATTACCCTAACGTTGTTCTTTTTCCTTGGTGTGAGGCTCACCAGGAGTTTCATGTTCCAGATTTGAAAAGATGGCTTCCAGGCATCAGACTAAAATTAAGCTTCTTTTTTAGCTTTAGATTTTGGTCTCAGAAAAAGTTCATTCATGGTACCCACAGGCTAACATAAGTAAAATACATGTTTTAATAGCAGAGGAGATTTTCACAGCATGACAAATTTCATTTTGCTTGAGTCTGCAGTTAAAATCAGATCAATTAGAAATCTGAGGACCATGAGGAAACACATACAACTGGATAATTCCATGAACATGAGAGACAACAGGCACAGAATGGGCCGGGGCTCACAGTGTTTTCTACAGCTCAGGGGACCAATATTAAATTCCCCATCGTGGTACAAACTGCTTGCTGGACTTGGGCTGAGCCACAACATCAGCCCCTCAGGCAATACTTGCCTGGCTCCAGGGCTGCTGGGAATGCTGTGGACACAGGAAGGAGCAGTGGTGCTCAGTGCCTGCAGTGCCTTGCTTGTGGTTCCCTGTCAGCATGACCACGATGGAGGGATTTGCTCAATGTGCCTCAGGTTCCTGTGCATACACAAAGACATAATAGCTTTTTTCGGTCCCCTCCTAGGGAGACAAAAATATGTGAAGGTTTAAAATGACACTTTGCAACAACAGACAGGTAGCAGGAGGACAGGCTCCCCACAGAGAAGATTCCAGTTCCAGAGCAGAGCTGGAGACTTGGAACCACTGCAAAAGGCTCACACAAATCTCCCCTACTGCTACATCATTTTCCAGTCCATGGGATGGGATGTAGAGTCACACTCCAGCCCCCTCCAGCACCTGCCACCAGCATGTCCTTGTCTCTCTGGATGGGAAGCCTTGAACTGGGCAGTCTTAATAAATGCTCTGCTGGCTCCTACATAGTGATTTTGTGTGACTCACAATTAATGCCAGTGAAAATCATATTTAGTGAGATAGTTAATGGCATCTGAATCTGTGCAGAGGCTTGAATTTGGTGTGTTCTGAGGTACCAACCTAAACAATCCCATCTGGTGCCCAGGGTTATAGCAGGAGCAAAGTGGAGAAAGCAGCCTCTTGTCCAAGGCTCTGGATGAGATCTGTCCCAGGGGCTGGAACTGAACACCAGCCCAGCTCACCACACCCAAGTGCCTCTGCATAATTCAAAGTCCTTTTCTTTTACATAAAAGCACTGGGAATCATACTTACTGCTCAGACCTGCACTGATGGTGATGTGGAAAAGCCAGGTCACACCTTTCCACCTTTTCTGCTAATTCTCTTTGTGTCCAACAACACTGGCTAGATGATCATTTTGAATTTCCATAACAGATCCATTTCCCTCTGCTAAAAAAAGAAATGGTATTAAAATTATAAGATTATTGATGGAAAACTTAGTTACAAACAAGGTTGCGGTTTTTATTTATTTATGCCAAACAAATCAAGGGAATGATATTCCATTAGACTATATACATCATGTTAGCTTCATACTTAGGCAAAAAGTAAATTTGTGCAAGATTTCCAGAGGCTTTGTTTCACAAACAAAAAAAGAAAGATTCATGGGAAAATTACAAACCATTTGGCACTAAGGAAATTATGATTGCAATTTCCTGAGCTCAGTGTGCTGAAGGAGCTGCAGTAAATAGCTGTCAGGCAGCTTTCTCGAACAAAAGATTTTAGACTTGATACCCAGCTGTGAAGGAGATTTGTGTGTGCTGGACTTTTGTTCTCCTTCCAGTCAGATGGGATTTTCAACTGGCTTAGTTTAGCTGGCACGAAGGGAGCATGGGTGTGTTGCCTTTGGTTTAAACCAAATTTTCTGGGAATCATCTCTTAAGTAAAAATGACAGAACTCACTTCTTTGCTGAGTTCTGCTGAAGGGAAATGATTTAATGATGATTTGAAGTCAAACTGAGAGACCCAAGAGAAAGATCTCAGACATATGCATGGCTACAGAGAAGCTGTCTTCCTGCCATTTCCAAACTGAAATAAATCTCTTCAGTAAAAGCAGGTTGGGATTTTTTTTTCCCTCAGCAGTTTGAGTGAGAGCTGGGAACAGAAGAAGAAACTGAACCAACAGCAGGGAAAAATATTTGGCATTAGATATTCTAGATCTGAAGAAGAACATGAGAATTGTGCACAGACTGCTTAGATTTTGATGAAGCAGCCCCTTGGGAGAGCAGCTCTCTACCATGAGCAGTGACAGAGGCATGGCCCCAGACAAAAAAGGCTCTGGGTGCTGCACATTCCCTTCCCACCTCCCTCACTCAAACCTCAGCTGGTCAGTGAAAAATGCTGCCAGATCGACTCTGGGGGGCTGGTCAGTGCCTCGTGTGCCCCTTCCCAAAGCTGCTGGCTGGGCTGCAGGTGCTGGTGGGTGCAGTGGGTGCTGCTGTGATGGGGCAGCACAGCCAGAACCAGCTCTGGCTGCAGGAAGGGTCGGTCAGAGCCCTGGCTGCTGCCTCAGAGAAGTGCCACAGCATTGCCCCTGGCTCCCTGCAGAGGATCCTGCCCCTGCCAGTGTCCTTGGCAACTCAGAGCCACAAACATCAAGTGGTAGGAGCCAGGAGGGACAGAGGGATTGGCCAAATATGAAACCTGGTAACTGGCTATAAATATTTACACGCTGGGCCTGAGCTTGACTCGTTCTGCTGCATCAGAGGCACGGCAGCCACAGAGTGCAGGCATTAACTGTCCTGCTCGTCGTGCTCCAGGACTTCCAGCAGCACCGTGATCTCCACTCAGTGTCCTGAGTCACACCCACTCCTCGGGATGCCAGTGGATGCTCCTCTTCCCAGCCTAAGGAGCCAGTGCATCCTTCTCTGATGGTGGTGTATCCGCAGCAGAAGTTTTGCCCCTGCTCCCAGGACAGCCCAGCCAGCTGGTGCTGCTGGACACAGAACTGCTCCAGTGCCATCTGGGCAGGACTGCCTGGCCCCCAGCTGGGCTCTCCTCCCCAGAGCAATGGAATTCAGTCTTGCTAGCATTGCCGAGGCCAAATGCCAGCTATGGAATCTCAAACTAAATATCTGTAAAGCCAGGATGATCCATTTTTTCCAGGGAGTTTTTTCACTCAACCCCTACACCCTTGTCACGAGCACCATCAGTCTATTATCAGCTCTGTCATCGGAGAACAGATTGCAGCTGAAGCAACAGGTTTCTGATGGAGCTGAGTTTAGGAATGTCACAGTACCACTGGCCTGGCTTCTCTCTAGCAGGACAATAGCCCTGCACCCTCCAAGGCATCTGACCAGAACTGAGGTATTTCATCAACAGCAAATATCTCAGCTCCAGCCCGTGCAGGGCAGAAACCAATCACAAGGGAAATTTGTTCACCTTTTGTAAGGATTTGACATTTTTGTGTGAGTAGCAGACACAGGTCTGGAGTCCCAGGGTGAAAAATATAATCCAGACATACCTTGGGCAGTTTCATAACTGTGTCACTTGACCTACCTTGTCCGAGGAATCCTTGATTTTGCACTTTGAGAAATGGACACCAATGCAAATAGTGACCTCAGACCACTCACACATCATTTAGCTTAATAGCTTTAGGATGTTCAGGGCTATTTCAAAGCTAAAAATTAATGGTAGAGTACAAGGAGAAGAGAAGAAATTTGTATTAAACCTAGTCCATCTGTCACAGAGATACAGAGACATTTACAATTCTCTCTTATTGCAGATCTCAAAAGCTTCAGAACCTGTGAGAATTCACATAACATATCCAAAGCACCAGTGATTAATATTAACTACCTGAGAAAAAGGAAAACAACCCATGCTGCATCTCTTGTTCTCTTTCCTCTTGTACCTCTGGGAATTCTAAGAGTGAGGCGTATCACAGAAGAGCAGATTCAGCCATCCATCATCAAAGGGTGCAGAGGAGATACTTCAAGGCACTGCAGAGAATGAGGATGCTGTGAGGATGTGAAGATCTGCTGTCCTTAGCTGTCTTTAAGGTCATACTTGTGGAGCTACTACCCAGAAGAGGTGCATTTTGGTTCAGATCAGTGCTGGGAGGAAGAAGGGCAAGAGAAAATCTTTGCTGCTGTCTCAGTCCAGGCACACTTACATTGTCAAGTGTCTCCATGCTCAGCCAGTTGGTGTTTTCCTATTCTCTAAGCATCCTTTGCCCTGCAAAGCCTGCCCTGCCCTGCCCAGCACTCATGTGGGTAGGCTGGCATAACTACCCTGGCCGCTGCAGGTGGAAGGGCTGACACACTGTACAGAGCTGACGGCTTTAGTTTATGCACATTTTTAATCTTTTTCCACATTCCTGGGAGCTTATGCACACAGGAAAGGGAGCAGTGTTCACACATATCCTTAAAAGTAGCCATGACCACACTATTGTGGAACATGCAGGGTTAGGAGATTGCAACCATATATGGGCTCCTTGGGGCTGGAGCATCCCTGGCACCCCTGGGAGGAGGACAGCTGGTGGAATTTCCTATGAAAGGACAATTAATAAAGACCAAATCCTCTTGTATATACACATGTCTAAATATTGGACAACAGATTCAAGGCTTTGCTACCCCAGAGTCTTGAACCTTACTGGACTCCTGCTCTCATTAAGAGATTTGTAGCCTCTGACCCAGGTTCTAAGTGCGGGGACTGTAAGGGCTGGAGAAAGGAAAAGCACCAAAGTGAGCTGTGTAAGGACTGCAAGTCCCAAAGGAATATGCTCCAGAGGCCCTGGTCCCCAACCACTGTTCTGAGAGCAACCCTCCAGCAGCACTGGCTGGTGACAGGCTGGAATTCTGCTTTCCCTGACTTTGAGCTCTCCAGTCACAGCCTCACCCCTACACCTCACCTCTGCAGCAGCCAGCAAATCAAGACCTTTCTTCTCCTCTTATCTGAGGTCCAGGAACTTTCAGGGACATCAGAGCCACTGTCCTGCTGTGCCACTCCCTGCTTAGCCCTGGCAGAGAGCAAGGTACCAGGAGCCAGATTTTCCCCAGTGCTGCCCCTGCCAGCAAGGTGCGAAGTAGCCTCTGACGTGTTAACGTGGCTGAAGGCACCAAGTGTGTTGCAAATGCTTTTGGGATAAATGAGACACACAACAGTCCCAGCAGAGCAGGGGAGGTGGAAGGCAGGGGGCACACACAGTGTTTGTGCTGGGCAGTGTTGCTACGCCTGCACCGGACACAGAGAGAACACAAACACTCCCAGTCCCTGGGTTCCCTCACCGGCTTGGCAGATTTTGTTAGGGTTGTCATCAAGGACACCATTTCTCTGTTTCCATATTACTTGCCTCGTCTTCCAATTATTCTCCAATCACAGACTTGTGGCCAAAAGAGTTTTTTGCAATTTAGTATTGTGAGATTATATTTGAGCCCACTGGCATCTGAGAGGCACTTCGACCCCCACCTCCTCTCTTCACCTCAGCAAGAAGTTTCCTCCATAAAACTCCCCACATCTGGTGAGAAACACTGTTTTGGAGTTGTGACAAGAGAAAGTTCTCTTGCAACCGTGCAAACAGCCATGATGGCCACAAATTGGCTCCAGACATCAGCAAAGTCTAGTGCTAGGAATGGCCTAGTGCCCAGGTGATGTGAGACACACCTGTGAGACATGGGGAGCACATCGGGGAAGGTGCCTTTGCGGGGTCAGTGCTGGAAGGGGTTTGAACCAGCTCTGAGAGGTATCAGCAATTCCAGCAAGGGCTGCAGCTCATCTCTGACCAAAACCCATCCTGCAGTCAGCTTGTGGCCACTGGCCTTAAACTCCTCATTCTGAAAGCTTAACAGGGCAAAAAATGGCCAACAAGCAGCTGGGCTTAAAGGGGAAAACAAGGTGCAGGGGAGATGTCTGTGAGCACCTCCATACTCCCAGGTGTTTGGGAAGGTGGTGGCTCCTGCGGGGGTGCTCAGGGTATCAGAGCAGCCAGTGTTTCAACAGGGTCTCCTCCCCTTTGTGCTGATAAGGACTCAGCTGGATGGTGCAGGAGGTGTGAACACGGCAGGGCATGGGAGGGTCTCTGGAGCTGGGATGGGCCGGGCTCTGCATGGCCTGGGTCTGCAGGGACACAGTGGTGGTGGACAATTACTGTCCTTTCCAATATTGCCATCTAGAGGACCCAGCAAGGACCAGAGCTCCTTGCAGGCCATGATGAGATAAGGAAAAAGAATCAAAGCCTTGGTTTCTTTTAATTTTACCTTATATAAATGCTACCCCAGCCTGATGTGGAGATGCAGAGCCAAGTGTGCAGAATTGTCTGTGACTTTGGGCACAGCACTACAGGACTATTCTCAAAACAGTCCTGTGATTTTTTTGAGGCTGTGGATACCCAGTGCTGGCCCATTTCTTTACTGATCCTCACATGAAGGTGGACAGATGGCACTGAATGAAAGCTGCCCCTCATCAGCTCAAAGTGAACAGAACTAATGAAACAGGGAGTAATCAGCAAATGACAGCTCTGTGCAGCTGCGGGCAGGGCAAGTCCCCCTCCCCAGACCATGCAGGCAACTGCCTCGTCCTTGCTTGCTGTCCCTCTGAACAGAACCTATCCAAAATACATTTGCATGGCTGATATGACATGCCAGCTCCTGGCACAGTGAGCCCATCCCAATGGGTGCCCACCTCCAGCTGCCTGTGCTGGGGAAGGTGGAAACACACCAGAGGGTCCCAGCTACATTCTGGGTGCTGGGGATACCACTCAGCAATGGTAAGGGGCCTGAATCATACCTTGTTTCAAGGAAACAATAAATTTGAAAGGGTCTGCTGCACTTCTTTTGAGCGTTTGGAAAGGTGAAGAGCTGACAAAAGGCATTAGTTCAATTGCTAAATGATGTCCTTGTTTGTTTTAGTTACATGCCCAAGTCCAACCCAAGCTGGGCTGGATGGCACGTATCCAGTGGGACTAGTGGTGTTTATTTCGACTGTCAGGATTTTGAGGTGTGAGTGTACAGTGGAATTAGCATCACTTCGTAGCAAGAAAATAATATAACACCTTTGTTTCCTGTCCCACTGCTGTGACCTCCAGTAGCACAGGCCACCCACAGCCAGCGTGAAGCCGGGCAAGCCCCTCTCGCTCATAGTTTTTGTGAGCTGCCGTCTCAGTTTTGGGACAGTCCAGCAGGACAGCTCAGGATTCATCACCCCACACAAAGGCCACTGTCCCTTTGGAAAGCAGCACAGACACCCCCTTGGCTGCTCTCTGCTATGGGTGGGAGACAAGTCTGTTTGAACAGTTGTCAGGGCTACCCTCCCGCAGTGATGCAGAGCTGTAACAATGTGGTTTTACACCACTCAAGGGATGAAAGTTGTCCTTTGCAAACCAAAGCCCTCAGAAAGAGATTCCTGAAGTTACTGAGGTGCCCTCTGTACTAAAGGATTGTAAAGCATTTAAAAACTTGCCTTTTCAGCACATGGCACCAAAAAAAATGGTACAGGCGGGAGTCAGAGGGGAGAATCACCAGCCAGGAGCCCAGCCACAAATTCAACAGGGGATATAAAACCTGGGAAAGCTCAGGAACCTTGATTTTGCAAACACCCCATAGTGATGCCTCTATGCAGGTCCATTCACTGCCCCAGGGCTGGGAGTGAGCAGCATTATCCCGGCTGGATTTGCTGCTCCTGGAGGAGCTTTTGGCCACCAGCATTGCTCTGCTCCCCAGTGCTGCTCCTGCAAGGAAGGTGTGTCTCAGGAGCTGGGCTGAAGGCAGAGTGTGCACCCCAGCCCAGCTGCCCCCCCAGTCCTCAGGGTCCAGCATCCGTGGCTGCTGCCAAAGGCCATGAACAAACTGGTCTCAGGAGGCCAAGTGGCACGTCGTCACTTTGCTACAGATTTATTTCCGTGTGAATTAATGAAACGGTACACACAATTCCAAAAAAAAATAATAATCTTTTATAGGCCCATAATCCTTCTTTCACAGTACAATGCAACAGTAAAGGATTTAGTCAGTGTAAACAGAAGGTCCAATAGTGATCATCAGCTATCACAGATCAGCTGCACAAACACCATAGCTACGGGGTTAATGCCATTACCACACAAATTGACAGTACCAGTACAAATCATAACTTTACCTACAATGCTTTTTCATGTGCAAAAACTATGAAAATTCAATTTACAGAAGAAGGGCACCTTCTCTAAATCTTCACGGGGGCTGTAAAGTGCCTCCTCAGGGCTGTCTTATCTATTTGGCAAAAGGTCTCAGGCGCTGATTCTCCAAGGTACCCTTCACTCCATCTGCAGCACAAAGCATCAGGGCTCTGCCTCTGCACACCAGGCATTCCTGTGTGCTCTGCTGCAGCCCAGCACAGAAAATAATCCCATTCATTTATGGAATCACTCTTGAATTTCAGCTTAGATACATTCACTGACTAAGGCTATTCAAAACAGTCCTGGTTATATTATATATGGATCATAAGGTAACCCATAAAATCATAATTGGTCAATTTTTTTTCCTTTAATGTACTAACTGAACTGTTATTGGTGTGAAAAGTTGAGGCTTATGGGTAATCTGTCGGCAAATTTACAGTGACTGGATAAATTACTGAAATCAAAGGGTCAGAGAAAGAGAGGAATGCTACCACAGCCATGGGAAAACATCACCTCATGGCCACCTCAAAGCAAATTTGCACCTCAGCTGGGAATGCCTGGGAGGGAGCCCTGGGGCAGCAGAACTGTCCTGCACCTCCAGCTGCAACAACTCTGTAAATTGAATTCATAGTCAGGCTATACAGGAAAAAACAAGAGGCAGTTATTTATCATACCTCTTTGAAAGGCAGAACGAACAAAAAACAGGATGTAGAAGTGATGCAGTAAACATAAAATCAACAGGTTCCTACTTCTTTTTTTTTTTCTCATTTTTTTGGTTTTTTTTAAACACATGAAGTTAAGTTACAGACACCATATAAAATGCACACTCGCTTTATGGAATTCCTGCATAGTAGGAAACAAAGGCCAGCACTAATCCAACAGCTTTGTTAACAGCGGGATGTCATTTACAGGTGCAAGGAAGATGCCCCAAATATATCCAAATATAAACAGAGCATTAACCCCCTTCTAGGGAAGTCCTATGGCAACACTTACACATTTTGTTCAGAAGGAAAAAGAAAGCATTTTCTTGGGGATAAACTGCCAAAATAATTATTGTTTCACATCCATAAATTTAAGGCAATGTTACTTAGACCTGAGAAAATGAAAAAAAACCCAAAAATGTGTAGATTTATTTTCTCAACTATACACATACGCGTGACACTTCAGGATTTCCTGTCTCCTCCAACTCTCAGGTGGTGCTGGGGAAAACAGCTGTGGGGACACTGCTCTGAGGTCTCAGGGTCAGATCCTGAGAGATGCAATTTGTTCCAAAGACAGCTACTAAGAGCTGTGAGTGCTCAGACTCACCTGTCTGTCTTTCATGTATTTTCATTTTAAATACCTCTGTTTAAGCCCTCTGGAGAGGGTTAACTCCAGAATGGGCCTGTAGTGCACCAGTAACCCTGAAAGGTTTGTATAGAAAAACTGTAGATAAAATAGACAATAAAATTACATACAGTAAATTTCCGTAATTCCCCCCATCCAGGAGAAAAAATACGTCAGGGTTAACAGTTTCGCTGCACCTTTGGCCATTCCCATAACTACAGAATAAATCCTTTAACACTAGTGTGAAATCGCAAATTGTTCTGTGCTCTTCCTTGAAAAATAAAAATGTAAATTAAAACCAAAAATCAACTCACAAACATTTCTCATTAAATGATAAGAAACACGAGAAAGGTCGGGTGGGGACTGCAGACACACAGCATGCTGAGGAGTTACCAAACAAAGTGCAATGGTTTCTGACTCTGTGGGAGGACGGACGGACGGCTCCCCTTCAGTACCAGGTGGATGCCCCTGGGGAGCTCCGGAGGTACCATGTGAATCTGCAGCCCTAAAGCTTGAGTTTGAGGTTGGCTAGGCTTCACAGCCCCATGTGCAGCTGCAGCAGCTCTGCACACCTTGGCTACATCTGTGACTGCAGGACAGGGATTTGCCCGTGCAGACACGGCCACTTCCCAAACGTGAAATTAGGTTGCCAAAAGAGGATTTGATGGCTGGTTCTAGAAAGCTGCTTGAGCCACAGCTGAAAGATGGACTCAGACCTAAAATCTGTGCACACCTGGTCTAGTTTCTGTGGGATTGCCTCCTTCTCCTGAACACAACTACAGACACCAACCATCCCTCTCTCCTGCTCCCATCCAAGCAGCCGGACACCCACAGCCCTTGATGGCACCTTTGGCTGGGGTCTGCCATGAGCCCACTAAAGCAGGGCCTGGGCAGAGGGTCACTAAAAAGCAGAAAGTCTCCAGGTTCCCACAGTGAAACAAGTTTATCACCATCCACTGCCTGGCAAGAGTGGCTGTGGGCAGACTTTTTTGCTGATATTTCAAACATGACTATCCAAAGATCAGAGACCAAAAGAAACTCAACAATCCTTGTCGGACTAGAAAGCAATTTCCACTGCTCACTAGCAACTCCCTACCCTCCTCTCCCAGGTTCAAAGGATGAACAGGGAGTCACAGCTCCTTTAGTCACCCGCTGGGAATGAAACCCTTCATCAAATCACACATTAACGAAGCTCACTGTGTGCAAAAGACTCTTACGCTAAAACAGTTCCACCCTACATAGTGCAGTCAACACAGTTTTTAACTTAAATTTGCAGCTTGTTCTTTACAAGTGCTTGGCAGAGAATATTTATATTCTTCTGACACCATATAAATAATATTTATACAGCTTAGACATTTTGAGACATGCATTAGACTTTAGGTAGTACATACTTCTTGATCATATATGCAAATATTACTGTCAATTAAACCGAGCAACCTTATGCCGGACCGTGTCTCGCGTTATCCAGGACGTTTGACGGGGGCTCCGAATCGTCCATGGGCAGGACCAGGCGCGTTCCGCGGATTACGAGTTCATGGTCACCAAAAGCCAGCTCCCTGTCCAGGGCATCCTCCGAGCTGTTCCCCACGAAGCGCCGGGACGTGCCGCTGGACGCCACCGAGTCGGCGTTCACCGTGGAGTCCCCATACGTCAGGCTGATGTCCCCGTCGTTCAGAATGAGGTCGGAGTCATCGTCCTTCAGCTGCTCTTGATTCTGAGGAACAAACAGGAGGAAAGTGCAGTTAAACTCTTCCAGAATGGCTATTTACAATCGCATAGTGATGGTGACTGAGCAGAGACAGAGGCACCAAGCCACAGGCTCTCCTGCACCGTGACCAGAACCAGACATGGCACACACGCATCTCAGAGCCCAGCTGACTCACACCACACAGAATTTCTCTGCAGGCTGCCTAAAAGGGCTCTCCCAGCTCTCTTCTTTCTGGTGCCATAGCCAGAATGCAGCATCGAGTGGCTTTGATCAGACCAAATACTCATGAGCACAGGACTGCATTGCTAACCCATCACAGCCATTTCTGGTTTGTCAGGGAACCTGATGCTGATACTGTGGAGACAGGGCAAGAAGATTCCTGGCACAGACAGCTGCCACTGCAAGAGGCCCCTGGGCACGGCAATGCTGGCAACCCTTCTGGTTGTGAGTGATGCAGCTGAAAGGGCTGCAGGAATGGCTGAGCTGTAAGGCTGGAACCAAGCAGGGCATAGGGAATTGTGTGTCTTCCCAGCAGGGCCTGGGGAAGGACAGCTTTGATAACTTCATTGAGCCAGTCACTGAGGAACCACCGTGAATACACCACAAACCCCTTCATGACCCAACAGAGGGCTGGAAAAGCAAAATGCTCATGGCAATTAGCTCATCCATCAGCCCCTGTATCTGATTTCCCCCATGCTCCCAGCTTGGTGCGGCAGAGCAGCATCCAAAAGAGAAACATAAAGATGTCAAACCCACAACACTGTGACAAAAGGACACTAAAGGACTCACCTCATATGCCTGCGGGCTCGTCAGGCACCGGGCAACAGGCCCACAGCACCCTGGGAGCGTGGTGGTCAGTGGGGGACCACTGTGTGTCAGGAGAGGCTTTAGATAGCTACAGAGAGGGTTAAGGAAACAAGAGGAACAGGGCCATGTCAGAGAGTCAAGGGGTGGGAGGGCAGCACTGAAGGACTGCGCATTGCGAGGAAATCACAGAAAAGAAACACAAATGCATGGAAGCAGAGAGGTTGTAATGGTGTGCAACAAGAATGCAACCAAACACAGCAGGACACAGTCCGGTAAGATGCTCAGCAGCACTGCTTGTCCCATCACCCTGTGCCCCTCAGCCTGACACCACTCCTCCACTAATTCACAGCACAGCATCTGGAAGGGAGGAGAGGCACAGATCTACCAGGAGAGACTGCAAATAAGGAAACCCCCATCTCTTCCTGCCCACCTGCCCCTGGGATTGAGGACCCCCAGGACTGCAACCTTGGAGAGCCCAGCTTTGAACAGAACTGCTGCTGCATTCCCAGTGACAGAGGGTGGAAATGGCCACTTCTCACAGCCATAGACATGAGTAGGTGCAAACCAAAACACAGCAATGACACAGGAAAGCAAACACTGGGTCCTCTGCTAAGCAGGGAGCAAGTCACGGTCCAAGTGAGAGGTGTCTGGGCAGTGGGGTCTGACACAGCACACACCGACTGCCACTCAAGGATACTTGTGGTCGAAGTTGTACCACATGCGGAAAAGCCAAGCACTTTCAGCCTTCGTGCTCCTCCTCTCACTCTCTGGAACACCCTGTGGGAGAGCAAAACTGTAAAGAGAAGCAGGACAACATGCCAAGACCTGGATCAGGGCCAGGGGACCCCATGGGGCACTGGATTACCCCCAGGGGACACAAAGACACAGACTTTCCCATTGCCTCTTCAGAAGAGCGAGTTTGGGTTGTCCTGTGTCTGAGGACGTTCACAGCACAATAGGCTGCATTCAGCAGCATTCAACTGCCTTAGGGAGGTGGTA
The DNA here is from genome assembly GCA_013390045.1 of Picathartes gymnocephalus. Lineage (NCBI taxonomy): Eukaryota > Metazoa > Chordata > Aves > Passeriformes > Picathartidae > Picathartes > Picathartes gymnocephalus. The sequence continues at coordinate 60,686 of WEKY01051552.1, forward strand.
TAAAAGCACAGAGTGACCATTTTGCTGCTAGAGCCTTGTGGTGTCTGGCCCCAAGGTTTAAAGTGCCTCAGAGCTAGCAGCTGCACCCAGACATCACATTTAATAGTGACTGACAGGTCTAACCTCCATCACATCTTGCCTGACATTGCTGTATGCAAATAATTGTGTGTTATGGGAACTCCAGGCTTCTTTTTAGTCAGAGAAAAAAATATAAAACTGTTTGGAAGGGACTACAAATATATTTCATAGAAATCTGGCTTACAGATTTACGGCCCTGGGCTGCCTGTCACATTTGATTCTTTCCTTTCAGGAGGTGAAGACCCCAACAAATGGCTCTGAATAAAATGAATCTCTAAGGTGCAGAATCCACACTGAAACCAATGAGAGCCACAGTCACAGCACAACGAGGCTGCAGACACATGAGTGACACAGCTGGAACTACCAGGCAGGAAAACTCCCAAGGATGTGAGGCTCCAGCATTTATCTCAGTGTGGTCAGTGGTTCTGGGGCTGCCACATAACTACCCACAGGAAAAGGGGGTAAGCAGGGGCTGAGGGTACTCATGGGTGAAAGTGGGGCAGAAGACACTACACAGAATGAGTCAGTAAATGGTGTTTCTGTACTGCCCTGGACACTGGGATGAGGCAGAGCCTCCATATCATGCTCTCTTTGGGATTTATTTCAAACCCAGAAAGGAAGAGACCAAATCTATTGCAGCAGCAATGCAGACTGACTAAGGAGTCCAGTGTTACTTCTGTGCTCTTCTTTCCAGCTGAGTCAAAACAAGGCTCATGAAAACCAGAGAGCAGAAAAGCTGTGACTCCCACTGACTGCAAACTCCTTCACATGGGGAGTGAAAAACTCCTGCAGCTGGAAGGAAGCAGAGCACAGACAGGCATTCCTGGGGTCAGGATGAAACCCCTGCCCTGAGGGTGCAGTGCAGATTCCTCTGCAAAGGTGCCCAGCAGAGCACACTCACCACGTTCTCCTGATCCGCATCCACACCGACCCTGTGAGGAGAGAACGAGCACGGTGTCACACACACAGCGCCAGGGGGTGCAGGCTGGGATCCGCGGGGAAGGACGGGATCTGCCTCTGATCTCTTAAACCCGAGCAGCCTGAGCTGGGAGCAGGCCGAGGGGGAGGCACTGACCGGATGTTGAGGCAGGACAGCATGGCCGTGGTGCCCCCGCCGAACACCCACACCGTGAAGAAGACGATGAGCAGGGTGGTGCTGAACATCATCTGCCGCGCGTACGTGGCCGTGTCACGGATGGCCAGGGCGAAAGCCATGGCTCCTCGCAGCCCTGCGGGAGGGGACAGCAGAGCTGTGTCAGCGCCCGGCACAGACCACCCCCATGGCCACCTTCCCACCTGGGCTTTACATCCTGCCGCCCCTCTGCTGGGACATCCACCACCAGGGGAGAACAGTGATGATTTTGTCACCCCTCTTTCTGAGCCCAGAAAAGCAAACCCTGCTCCTGCCCCGTGTCACGCACTCGAAGCAGGACAGAAGGAGCTCATTCCTCCATCTCAAAGCACTGAGCCCCTTCCTGCACAGCCTTCCCTCCAGACATTGCCCCTAAGAGATTTAGAGTTGAATAAGGAATATTTCCAGGTTCTCAGTGGGCCACATGGTCAGAGGAAGGATGCAGTAACGTACCAGCAAACATCATCATGTGCTGCAAATTCGTTCCAATCTTATTTCGCCTCCCCAAATTCAGTAAAAATGACAATGGATAAATATTGGCAGCTCTTCCTAGGAAGATAGCAAGCTGTATTTGCACATGTTAAGGAAATTGCTCTTCCTGTGTCTCCCATCACATCCCACCTGCACAAAGAGCCAGTTTCTACTGCCCGAGGGAAACTGGGAGCTGCAGAAACACTGGTGCTCTGGCTGCAGAGATAATAACCCAGCCCTGAGTGCTACAGCACTGTGGGAAGAGCAGCCTACTACCTTGCTGAAACACAGCACACACTGCAATTCAGGAATATCATACAGAGACAAGCACAAATAAACAAGGGAAATTATTAAAGGACATGTTAGACAAGTGAGAGGAGAAAAAAACCACCATTTCCCACAGTATGCTCTCCTCTGCCAGGTCTATTTTGCACCCCAAGAATTATTTGTCTTCTGTGAAGCTCAAGTTATCACAGCTATGACAACCCCTCTGACATTCCCCAGCATGCAACACTTCACAGCTGGGTTTGAAGCTTTAAGCCAAGTCCCATTCCCAAAGATTATTCAGCAAAATGAAAGCAGCAGCCGTTGAGAAGGAAAAAAAAGAAATCTAATACTCATTCTGTTTTCATAGCCTGCAAGATACAAGAATCACCAGCCCCTTTATATTGCTTTTTATCTTTGAAGCTGTGTCTTTTAATACCAGCACCCAGATGGCAAAAATAATCTTGGAGCCAGTATTCAGCACAGCCTTGAATAATATGGAAAATGCTTCTAGCTTTTATGTACTTTCCTGAACATCACAATTTGCATAAGAGACGTATTTCATGATCTCTCTCATGAATGAGCTATTTCATCAGCAAGTTAGCCAGTTCCCACTGAAGAGGCACAGCACAAAATTCCAGTATAACAGTCCAAATGGCATTTCTCTGCTCTCCACCCCTTCTGCCCCACTGCAACCCCACAAAAGCTGATCAGGGAAATTCAGCTGAGCCTGCTGCAAACCTACAGGCCAGCACTGGCAAAAACGGTTTTTTCACTAGTATAAACTTGCTTCAGTGCTGGCAAAGGGTGAAAATAATTCTGCACATTTAACTGTCTTCCCTGTGACATGAAAAAAAATTCCTTCAAAATTCTTGTTTTTCTGAGACATACCAGGGCCCTTGTTCCCATTAGCATCAGCCTGCAGAACAGGAAATCCTTTCTCATGACATCATTCAGAGGCATCTACTGTAGCTGTAACTGTGTTGTTTGACCAAAAAAAGGCTTTTTTCAGGGTGTACGAGCAGAGAAAAGAGGAAATAAATGGCTAAACCAGGCAGCCCCCCTTTGCAAAGGCCCTCCTGGTGCCACATGACAACGCCCAACTTTGGCATCACGGTCACACTGAATGATGAGTCCCTGCAGCAGCTGATTCGGATGCCCACGAGAGGAGAGAAGACAGGGGGGGAAAAAAATAACAGAAAAGCTGGAAAAAGAATTTCTGTCTTCTTAAAATAACCAGCAAAGGCACCACTACATGGCAGAAATCCCCTTTTAAAAATAAAGCTAGACTGACTGGAAAAAAACAAACCCACTCATTTGAATGAAAAACACAAATTGGGAACGAGGCACTTCTCCCTTTCTTTCTTTGTCTTATAAATTGGGCTCCAAAGGATACAAAGGCCCCCACCACAAAGGTAGGGTTAAAGACGTGGTTCTGAAAGGTGAACAGTGCAAGTCCCATGTAGGAGAAGATGAAATTTTCTGCCAAGAAATTCAGAAGCTCAAACAACTGAAAGAGAAAAACAAATTAAGAGTTAGACATAATATAGATTTAACAAGAAAAGCATGTTAGCCTGCCTGTCATGCAATAAATACTTCTGCAGAAGCAACCCTAGTGCAATGCAGCTGTAAGAAGACAGATGCACCTAATTCTGGCTAGAGGGAAGGAAAAAATATTGAATTTGAAATTCAGAGAGGCTGAAGGGGTCTGAGGAGTTCTCACCTGCTTAGTTCTGTGTTGGGACTCTGTAGATAAGTTGTTATAGGTATAATGGGCCTGTGTGATCCCACAGAAGAGCACAGCCACCACACCTGGGGAGCAGAGCATCACATTAGACTCCTGGTCAGGGAAAGGGAGCCAAGTTGCACCCTAGGACTGTAGGGGACTTAATGCAGTAACCCCAGAACCCAGAATCATTAAACTTCTGCAAGCAGAGGGAGACCCCTGGCTACAATTGATACTGAGAGAAGCAAAACTCAGCAGCCCCATCATCCCTGCAGATCTCCATCCCAGAGGCAGGGCTCTGCTGGAGCTTGCCTGTAAAGCCACACGCTTCAGCCAGCAGGAATGTGCTCCAGGACATCAAGAAGAACAAGCCAGTCTCCAGCAACGGGAACTCCCGAAGTTTGGTGAACTTGGTGACGTTGCAGATGGTTAAGGACAATTTGGAGAGGCACTGCAGGCTAACAGCACATCAAATCCAATTGTGTATCACAGCTACACAGTCTGCCCCTAAAAAGGTTATGGCACTGCCCTCCATTAATTTAGAAAAAAAAAATAAACATCTGGGTGAAATGCAGCACAGCAAAAAATAAAGAAGCTGTTATGCAAAGACTTGGAAAAAAAAAACAAACAATGAAAAGGATATTAAAGCTGTCACAACTCCAGTAGCTGCTCCCATTGCAAAAGATCCACTGAATATCCCCAGGAAGATCCCGATGGACTTGAACATTGCTGTGACATCAAACGTGTGGCTGTTGTCACCCGCTGGCTGATAGGCAACTATTGAGCTGGAAGAGGAAGGAAAGCACAAGAACAGAACTGCTTAGTCTGGAGGGAGAGGCACCTCACGGTGCTACACGAGCCTTGCAAAGTGCTACCACTGCTGTAAACACTGAGCCTGAGGAACCAGGGAGACACAGCACACTGCAATCCCCTGGGATCACAGCACACCCTCCCTGTCCTGGGGAGTTTGGGATCAGCCACCCCACCTAGGCCTGGGTGTGCAGTTACTCCTGGACATTAGAAAGCAGGGGACCAAAGCCCATGCCTCATGTGATGTGTCATTTATGGTGGTATGTGGGGGGTTTGGCACCAGCTCTCTGTAAGGCACTGTGGCACCACAAAGCATTCAAGCAGGAAACCTCCATTTCTCCACCGGGGCGGCTGATGTGAACATCCCCCGGGGAACTGTAACTGCTCCCGTTCTGCCACATTTAACATGCACCACATTCAGTCTGCACTGCTCCAAGTTCCAAAGTGCAATACCACAGGGTAGCCAAGGCAGACTGCCATGCACAACAGCAACACCATTCTCTGCACCCACCAGACCTCAACAGACCTTTGTGATGAGATGGCAAACAGGTCTGCAGTGCTGATCCCATCTCTCAATCTGCTCTCTCCTAACTCCTGATGAGCTGAGCCTGCATCAGCCATTCAATTGTTCTACCTGGAAAGGCTGAGATACAGGGGGGCCCTTATCCAGCTCCTAAATCCCATTTATCAACTCCTTACATCACTTCCCTTAATGTAAACTTATAGGAAACATTCCTAGTTAGCAATCCCTTGGCTCACTCTGTTAAAACCTCTGGCTGTGAACCTTAAACATTTGCTGTTTAACCTGCTGAGAACAGACTTACTGCCTTCCACACACGTCCTGCAGCTTTCTCCCCTAATTACACACCAGCATTTTTCTGCAACACAAATGACAAACCTCCCCATTCCAACACATCACAGGTAAATTCCCTTGCTAAACTTCCCTGTCTTTAATACATCTCATTTCTCTGCATTGCCTTTTACACTGCAAGCTGCAGATTTCTCTGTGATTTAATTCCTTTCATCAGTCCCATCTTATACTTCTCATTCACCATCATGCTCTTATTCTGGGTTTTCAGGTTTAATTTTTGTTAAATCCAGACTCGTTTCACTTCCCCTCCATAACCAACTCTTTGAATGTTGGTTTTATATTTTAACCTCTAACAGTTCTCCTTCTGGTTTTGTTTTTTGCATTGCCAGTAACACATTATTGCCAGCTGCCCTTTATTTCCCCTGTCACTGCCCATGGGGCTCCCCGTGGTGTTTAATCCCTGTGAATCCTCCCTTTGGAAGAAGCAGGTAGAGACCCTGCAGCTGCATTTACCCCTCTGCTCCCAAACTGCAGCCCTGGCACTTCACTGCCCTCCAGCTTTCGCTTCTGGGTTCAATTCCTCTTCATCCTGCAATAAGTTCCTGCTGCCAAGCCACGCCAGGCCAAGACAGGAACAGAAAGGCACAGATCCTGCTCCTTAAGCACGGGAACAGACATTTGTTCAGGGCTGGAAGCAGGCAGGAGAGGAGCCTTGGGGCACCCAGACTGGGCAAAAGCCACCGAAGAGCCCAGCTTCTCATCCTCCCCTGCCTGCAGTGCTGAGGCAAAATAAAATAACTGCTGAGTGAACTCAGAGCTGCTGCCTTGGTGCAAATTATCCTGGTTTGGGGAGGGGGTGGACTGAGCTCAGCTTGTGGAGAGGGGAAAGCAGGAAATCAGAGCAACAGCTACAGAGCTGGCACTGAAGCAGTGCAAGAGGCAAAGCACTGAGGGTGGTGCTGTCACCCGCACCTGCTGAGATCCACCACAAATTCCATTACTCTGAGGCTGAACCCACCCACTCCCACTCAGAATGTACCAGCACAGGCTGGAAGACCCCATCCCCTCCTCACTCACAATCACTTCTGACACACAATCTGGCTGTGTAGCATTTCTTCTCACACCAGCAGTGATACATCCAGCAAAAAAGCCGGAGTGAGCAATACAAAGAGTTCCAGAAACCTCAAGAGAAACACTCAATTCAGTAAATACAACACAGAGCTCACAGTGTGTTACTTGCTGCCTCCAGTGAAACCCACACAACCAGCACACTGGAGTGACAAGTACTCCAGAAATATTTTCTCCATTAGTCTTAGCTATATGTTAAGCTGTCACCATTGCAGGTATTATAAATTCCTGAACAAATTCCCATGATGACAACACAGTGAAAATGCAGATAAAATATGTCCTGCATGCAGAGGACATAAAATATTAGAGAATATAAAACATTCTTTAGAAAGGCAGCAAGTTTCCCGTGTGTTCAGTCAAGGGCATTAACTCCAGCTGTACGAACATTAACTCCTTGAAGTGGGGAGAGAAAAGAAACAGCTGCTTCACCAGCTATTTCCACCTAAACAAAAGCAGGTATTTGTGGATGGGAAGCAATGCAGGTAGGAGCAAAGCCATCAGCAAGGGGTTTCAGTGGGATCTTGTGGCTGAAAAGCAGACGTGGTGCCTTCCCTGTTTCAGAGGGACATAAAAACTTCCCTGTGGATGGGTCAACTGACCACAAAAGCAAAACAAAACCATCCATCATGCAGGGGAAGTTGTAAGGGCAATCCATAATCCCGAGAAGTGGTAAGCAATAAGGACATGCATCAGAACGTCACTACAGCTTTTTGGGGCACTTAAGGGGCAAGGGTGAGTGGCTCCCCCCATCTCCTGACATGTAATACACAACAATTCTAAATAAAAACAGAAGACACTTACGAAGACAAAACTATGGCAACGGCATCATTGAGGACGCTTTCGCCAAAGAGAAGGGCATACAGCTCAACATCGACCTGGAGTTCATGGAATATGGCAAGGACAGTCACTGACAAATAGAAAAATAGAGATACATTCAAAAAGCTGCTGTTATTTCAATGTAATCAAAGACAAAACACCCTTTTTAGAAAGCTGCCTTCCTGCACATCTGTGCCACTGCGGCGATGGTGCCAGCTGCCCCCGGTGCTCCCTTTGATAGTCTTCCTTCTACTCTTTCAGATTTGGATTTGATTCTTCATTTCCCTCCTCCTTTTACTAAAACACATCCTGGCCTACTGAATCTTTTGCAGGCAGATATAAAAAAAACTCTGCTCTGAGCTTCCCAGAGTCTGAACTCATGGGCTGGGCCACAGTACCAAGCTGGCATGAGCCACACAGCAGTAGCGATGCCACCAGCTTGGAGCATCAGGGAGAGCCTTCCTCCACCTGCAGAAGGCCAGAAGGATCAGGCTTGTCCAGGATGAGGAGTGTTTTTTCTTTCCATTCCTGATACTCTGAGAGAACTCAGACTCAACACATTCTAAGTGTCAGCACAGACACATAACACTTCAGACCTGACTGGAAATAGCCAGGATTGGCTCAAACTCCACGTGGGGGTTTCTGTGATTTACAGCTACAATGCAGAGATCAGAGCTCTTCCCTCAAGCTCTTCTGTGATCCAGCAGCTCCAAGAAGATAATGGAAAGCAGCCTCACAGAAACATCACAACATCCAAAGCAAGCAAGATGTAACACGTGGTGCATCGGGCACAGTTCAGGCTGAGGGCTGAGCCAATTCCAACCAACTTCTGTGAGTCTTTTCAGACAGCACTCAGGGCACACTGAGGGGGGTTTAACCCATTTATGCACAGGGAAATGCTCCATTTCTACCTGTGAAATCTTTCTATTCCTATTTCAAGCCCAAAGAAGGGACACGACACCAACAGCTCATCTGCAGCATTTCTAAGATTAGATTTCCAGCCGTGCTCAGCAAAGGGCAGGAGCAAAGAGAGGCCTTTTTGTGGTTCTGTGTTTTTACATGAAATGAGAGCATGCAAGTAAACAGCTGCTACATACAAACCATCATGAACTAAGTTCAATTTAGTTGGACAAGGCATGTTTTTCATAGTTTTGATTTATAAAGCGCATCAATAAACCAAGATGTCACTACTGTCCTCACTACTGCTGATTAGCCTCTGCCAAAATCCAACCAAACTGGAAGTAGGAGAAAATAGCTAAACTAACTTAAAATATCAACTGAACTCTCCCCACATTACACATCTTGCTCTCTAACAGCTGCTGGCACATGGTGGCAGAGACACAATGCCAACCCTCAGCAAAGTCAAGAGAGAGGCTGCCTAGGACTTCACTGCAAACAAGGATTCAGGAAAGCAGAGGTTTGGAAGCTGTATTGCACATAACTGAAGAAAATTAAAAGTCACAGGACAAATCTGACCCCTGAGAATGTCACAAATAAGTTAGGCTCCAAAATTCAGAAGGAGGGAACTCGCAGGGGTTTCAGACTTTCTTCCCCTCTGCCCCAAAACTCAAAGCAGACCAAAATATAAGGAAAGCATGTAACATACCCGGGTCGGTGGCTGACACGATGGCCCCGAACAGGAGGCAGTCAGTGAAGTAGAAATCTCCCCCAAGCTGCCCAGTGACTTTCATCAGTGCCACGCAGCCATACACAACAGAGCTGGGGATCAGAAAAGGCAGTTACACATCTCTGCAATGCACCAAAACAACATTCATATGGGCTTGATTTCCCTGGATTTACCAGATTAAAGCTATCCAAATGCCAGAACACCAAAAAACTGCATGGGATGGGCTGAGCCTGGTGAAACCCGGGGGCCATGATCTTGGAGGTGAGTGCTGGACCACACACACCAAAGCACCCTCCGAACTGGAGCACAAACATGGTGCCAGCAGGGAACTGGGACCAGAACTCCTCCAGGAGCACAACATGGCTAAAGAAAAGCAGCAGCCAGGATTATGGGGTCACACGAACACTTTGCAGGGCTGCACATTAACACAGTTCAGCGAGGTCACCTTGCGCTGACTCTGAAACGGCCAAAACTTTCAGCGAGGGGTAGATAATGCAGATGCTGAGTTAGCCTGAAGCCAGTGGACTCCAGTGGAAAACACCCTATGTCAGCCTGTGTGCTACTATCCGGAGTGGGAAACATCCAGTAGCCTCTGCACAGAGGGATAAATAATTTGAAACACATCTGTGCTCACCAGACACCTGCCTTTATGACCTCACCTCTACTCTTGTGCCTCAAGTTTATAAGGGCTTATGCTTTCAATAATGTGAAGTTGCTGATTTATCATGACAATGTTCTCTGAAGTGTGAAACTTTCCTTGCCATGAATAACTGTTCTCATGGGATGCTGAGAGAGCACTTTGCAATTAGACAGCAACCACTCTGTCCACGCAGCAGAAGTTGGGACAGTGAACAGTATTATTTGCTGCTGCTGAAAAGCAGTAGCAGAGCCTGTGTGACCCTCCAGGGCTGGGATTAGCAGCTTCAGCTTCAGGCTCAGAGCACTTCTCCCAAGCACAGCTCAAACCCCTGTGGAAGAACCAGACCAGCTCCATCTACTCACCCAATCACCAGGCAGGAAATGGCAGTGCCGAGGAAAGCATATGCCAGAATGGATCCCAAGTTTCTGAAGAAGTGCCTCTAGCAGAAGAAAAAAACAAAAAACTCTATTATATTTTGCTAACAATTTATTTCAAGCCTGCACAGGCACCCACACAGTGTCCACAGCAACTTGGACCCAGCTCAGACACCACGAGCTGGACAGGCACAGAGTGCCCAGCACAGTGCCAGACCAGCAATTAATGCAGCATTAATAAACATGAATGTACCATTTTCTCATACCTGGATGTTTCACAAGGTGCTATTCCAAGTCCTGGGAACTGATTTCCTAACCCAGCAGCATTCCTCCTTCCTTCTCCCACAAGCTAAACTGCATCATTCTCCTCTCTTTCCAAGTCAGCACTTCAGAGAGCTGCTGCTTTCTAAAACCTTCCCACACTCCCATGTGCTTGGAAAGCTGGGATGGCTGAAATGGCCTGGCTGACCCCAAAAACCCCTGCTGGAAACAGCTGAAGTTGCTGACCCTTCCCAGGGCAGAGGGGCAGAAAAGAATGATGGGGGCACTCTCAGCTCTGCCTCCCACAATCCCACATTTGCTGGGGAAAACCATAGCCACCCCCGCAGCCCTGGCCTGCTGAGCAAGCATTAAAGCACTCACAAGTATTAAAAATTCTCTGGAGGCAGAGGAGCTAAAAACATTGGCACTGTAAAGGCACATACCCTTTTCAAGCTGTAGCCTGCATAAAATATAATGGGAGGAAGCAAAATGTTGAAGAATACTTCAGGATCAAAAGTCACCTGTTAAGAAAGAAAGAAAAAAACACAACAGTAAAATTATTTGTTAAAACTTTGCAAGACAAAACACAAATAAGAAAGTAATATATGGAGGAAACCCTGTACCCCCACCACATGAATCCCTTTGGGTCAATGCTGAGGATGTGTCTGGGATCTTCTGGAGACAAATCCCAGATTATAAACACCTTAAATTAAGATGAGCTAAAAGTTGAGTTTCATTACATTGTGTTCAACATACAAATTACTGCTCATCACAATCACAAGTTAAAAAACCAAAACCAAAACACTTAATCCAGGAGATCCAGGACCCATCCTCATGGAGGGAGTGGGAAGCACCGCTCACCTCTCCCGTCACTGCCTCCCTTACCTTTCTCAGCATCTCATTATCCTGGACGTTGTTGAGCTCCTGGGCGCTGATCTCCCCCTTCAGGGTGTACTCGTAGAACTTCCCGCTGACGTTCACCAGCAGCGTGGCCGGGCTGGTCTGCACTTGGCAGCTCAGGGTGACGTTGTTGACGTCGCTGGGGACGTGGATGCCGTAGCGCAGGACCACGCCGACCAGGACACCTGGGGAGGGACACGGGTCTGTGAGACAAACCACGGCAAGCTCCCAGAATGATCCCTCTGAGCAAGGATGCAGCACCAGGATCCTGACCCCCTGCCCAGCCACTGAGCACAACCACAACCCAATAACTGCCTCTGAAGCATCCTCGTGCCCTGGGAGCCAGGCAAATGCTCTGTGCTCATGGGGAGTTTCTAACACAGCCATGGACAAGTCCTGAAGGATTTGAACCGCCTAGCAATCAGTCAGACCCTCACTCCAGTGCAGCAAACAGCCAACATCGAGGGCACGCTGGGTTTTTTAGAGTGAGCATCTCGCACTGCTGGGCCAGGTGCTGCTCACACCTGCCCAAACTGTGCCCCTTGCACCTTGAAACCTGACACTGATACATTAAACTCTTCATTTTGGCAGGGATTAAAGATGATACCCAGCAACCGCCCTGAACACTGTGAGGCTGGCAAGCATCCTTCCTAAGGTGCTGCAGCACCATACAGCTTCCTCCCAGCCTACTCTGTTTTCATAAAACCACATTTTAAAATATAAACATATAAACGCATAAAACCGTTTCCCAATCCAGGTCAACGACCCAGATCTACTCCTTGTGCCTGCAAACTTCAGCTCTGCACCACAAGCAGCAGCCCCAGGGCAGCCCCACAAGGCAACTCTGCCTCCAGCTCAGCTGCTAAGTAGGGGCATTCTGGGGTTAATTTGCAAATCAGCAATTTATAAGGCATTTTTCTCTTGTTGTCTGAGGTCTCAAATCCAGATTCAAGTGTGTTGAGTGCTCTCCTGGCAGAGCGTTTTGACATCTGCAGGCTGGGCAAGAGGGGTGGCCCACAAGACACCTTTCCACGTAGCCTTCAGCACAAAAGTGTTTGGAAACTCCTTGATTTAGGTGGCCCCGAGCCGCCGCAGAAATCCTGGATCTTAACTCCATCTCTGAACCACTCATTTATGAAAAGCTTTCAGACACGTGGGAACTAAAAACAGACCACAATGCTCTGAAGGCTTCTCCATTTCCTTACTGCTGCCTTAATTAAGGCCTTGCTCTGTGCTTTCCTACAGGCAGGGCACAACCCCGACTGATGGGAACACCCAGCTCTTCCTGTGCCACCACCTCTCAGGGAGCAGAGCCTGGGCAGGACACTGTGGGGCCCCAGCTCATTCAGCATCTCCTGCAGCCAGTTCCTGATCTGCCACTCACTTTTTGACTTCTCCTCCCTTGGCCACAATTTTTCCAGGACAAGATTTGCTATTTTTCCCAATGGCCAAAAGAAAAGCCCCCACCTCCCATCCCAGGGGGTGCCACACACAGCAGGGCCACCAGAGCACCCACCCAGGCCATGAGCACCGGCAGAGGAGGTGGCTGCACACCAAGTCACCATTGCTGACCCACCATAGCTCAGCTCAGGGACTGAACAGACCCAGAACCCCAGTCTAATACAGCACTTTGCAGCACAGGTGAGCTAAAAGGCTAATGATGCTTTTAAGCCATGCACCATCAACCAGGGGCTCACCACTCTGGGCTTTATACTGCCCTGAATCACCCCAAGAGCTGCAGAACAGTTCCCTCTGGGCTCAGCCAGGCACAGTCATGTCCAGCAAGGAGAGTTCAGGGCATGTCACACTGTGCAGAGCAGCTGAGAGCTACCTTTACACCACCATCACTTAGAGGGAACACCAAAAGGAATTCTTTAGCTTACTTTTCTGCCAGCCTCTGCTCCTGTGATCTTCCGGTGCTCCAGAAATAAATGTATGGAATGAAAGCAAGTATGTCAAGCACATCAAGATGCCACAGTATGTATTTACAGAAGCATGTGGCAGTGGCTGCATGGCACCACAGCAGTAGGACAAAACCCCATTTTCCTTTCACCCAGAAGATGATGATCCTAGAGGTACCATGAGAAACAACCAAAACCCTTCACTGGGATAAAAAGACTTTCAAAGGGTTATTTATATCTGCTTATGGCTATTAAGGTACACCACAGTTTGCAGCCCTCCAGAATTACCTAGGTGACTTCTAAAAAGTTTCTTCTTAAAAAAAAAGAAAATTATTTCAGAGGTTCATGCACGAATAAGAAACCAGTAGCTGTCTGCCCTTGCTCAGATTGAAGGAAACCCACCCAGCAACCCCTTTAGCACCCGGGCTCAGCACTGTGCGATGAGAGGCCCCACAGGAGGAAGGAGGGACTGACAGACAGGAGTCACTCCTGTGAATTCAGAAGGGATCCTGACTCCCTGGCCTCTCCACTCTTAATCCCTGTCCCAAGGCAGTGCTACATCTGATAGCACCCCCGCTCCTCCACCATCTCCTTATCCAGGCAGCTGCTCCTGGCCCCGCGTGCCAGCCGAGCTCCAGACAGGGCCAAATTTCCACTCTGGTCAGGAATGGGGTAAGTGAAAAGGGACAGATAAACCTACAATATCTGCCAAAGACCCCTGTTTGGGAGTCCCAAAATCAGACTTTTTGTCTTGCTCAGTAATAGGCTGCCTGGGAGGCTGTCAGGTGGGGAAAGACACCCACATGCAAATACACAAATGCACAAATTGTTCCTGGGCACTGAGTGTGACCCTGCCAGTGGCCCCCGGCACAGAGACACTGTCAGAGTTACCTGCAGGGAAAGCACCCTGCTGCTCTGCTGGAAACCAATTATTCCACCAACATCAAATAGCGCCACCAGCAGCCCCTCCTGCCCCACGGTGGATCTGATGAACCCTCCCCACCCAATGATGCTCACTGGAGGCACCTGGGACAAATCTGACAGGGTTTTCCAGACACCAAGTCCAGTCCTGAGCTCAGGCTCCCTGGACCAAGCCCAGGGGACCCTGCAGGTGCTCCTGGTTCTGACAGGCTCTTAGGAAATGGTTCAGACTCTCCTGGCACTCACAGAGCTGCCCCAGCAGCAACCTGTGAGCCAGTATCGACATGCTTGTGCTGCCACAAGTTTTACAAAACTGAGCCCTGGGAGAGAGCTGAGCTGAGCAGAGAGAACCCAACACCGAGGAAGCTGCCAGCCGAAAGCTGCAAGGAGTTGAGAAGCTGAAGGCAAAGCCGGCAAATTAATTGAGTTATTTCATGGAAAGTGCAAGAGATTATTTTCATTGCATTTCTCCTGACTTCATTAAAAAGAAAAAAAGCCCATGGGCTTTTTTTTAAGGTGCTGTTGAACATTTCCGAGGTAATGTTTTAAATGAAGACTAATATATTACCAAACCCAGCACTTAACAACAATGGAAGTAGACAGGATCTCCAGGTGAGCATTAATCTGGACACCAAAAGGAAAGAAAAATGTAACAGCTGAAGACATCCTGACAACAAGCAGTTCAGACACACACAGTCTAGGGGCCAAGTGGGAACAAGTACAAGGAAACTAAACTTCTAGAGAAGGTCCTGCACATCCACCATCAGACTCTGAAGAGAACTGAAACAAAATTGTTCAATTAATCATCCTAAATGCTGAGCACCTCAGATGTGGGAACCTCATTATAATCACTGGAATGAAACCTAAGGGCTACTAAGCACCTACTGTCTATCACGGTGAAATTACTCCAGCCAGTGTCTAGCTCTTGAACATGAGCTCTGAGATGACAGTGTGATTTGCAAGACAGAAACCCACCTGGAGCAAGAGCTTTTAACTTCCAGTAAAAACAAAGACAGCAAGGAAACGAATGTGTTTTGCCAAAATAAATATATGCAAAAGTTTTATATGACTTAGTTGTTGTTGAGTTTTTTAAACAGAAAAATACAAATTTTGGAAATTGCTCCTCTTGTTCGGATTTCAGGGTCTGTTTTGCAGCCCTTCCACATTTTCAGTGAACTTCCTCGGGGCTGAAAGCATCGCAGGGAGCCAGGGACAGCAATACCTCCTTTCTCCCCTGCAGATTTTAAGTTGTCACTGTAAAACAACAGCATCTCACCCCTCCTTGGGAATTACACACCCCTTTTCCTACGGCACCTGTCACTACCTGAGAAGCAAATGCCAAAAACCTTGATATAGGGGAAAACTTGGGATTTTCTGCATGATCACACAGGTGACACTACCAACTTCACCAGCAACTCTCTAGGCACAGTCTGCAGAAGAGCAGGCAGAAAAGGTGCATTTTATGGATCAGCAGGAGACTAGAACTACCCAGGTTGTGCTCTGAGAATAAAGTGAGCACTCAGGTAGGTCAGGGAGAGAGGAGAATCAAGAGGAAGAAATGTCCTGGAGAAGAAGAACAAGTTAAGGGCAAGTGTGAAAGCACAAAAGGAATAGCAAGTCACATGTTGGGAGCTCTGGGGCAGCAGGAGAGAGAAGACCTTCCATGCTGGAAGCATGTCCTCCCACAGCACAGCTCCTGTCCCAGGAGGTGACTATCCCTGCCCTGGACAGGAGGCCAGAAACATCTGAACCCCCCTGAGCGGTGGCTGGAAGGAACCTGAAAATGCAGAGCAGTATTTTGTGCCCCTGAAAAAGCAGACCAGTGTTTCGTGCCTCTGGGCTGACACAAGTGTCTCCACCCCTTCATTTGGAAGCACACTTCCAATTAACTGAAACTTGGGATCACAAAAACCAGCTTTCTTCTGGGTGGGGGGTTTCAGCCACGTCTGACTCTGTGTGGTCACACATCACCCCCGGCCAGCAAGGGCCACACAGAGGACAGACACTAACAACAGCATGCAGCAGGAGATGCCTTCTCAATCCTAAACTCAACAAATCTTTCCTAGATACAGATCCATGGCCATGTTAATCACTTCCCCAGCACACCTCCCAATCCTACCTTGGTTGAACTCGAAGTTATGCCAGATAACCCAGGGAGAGCCATATATGGCCCTTCCATACCGTGGTTCAGGCCACTTTACGAGGCCACATCACCTCAGTAAATCACAGACCACCATAAAAACCCAAATGTCTACAGCCCCACTCCACTGACCCACAGCCTTACTCCACCTCCCTTGGGAATACACATAGGGCTCCTCTCCAAGAGGTCCCATCACAGTGGGAGGACGAACTCTAAAGGTAGGAGCTTGTGCACCCAGGTCCCCAGGCAGCAGGATGGAAGGCTGCTGGTTCTGCAGGCCCCAGAGTACAGCAAAGAGTGGTGGAACCCCTGAATGGCCTCTCCATTCTTCTTGGACAGCTTCTGGAAATCTGGATGCTCTAAACACAGGGTGGAAACACAGCCTCTGGCCCCAGCATGTGGGATCACAGAATCACAGAATGGTTTGGGTCAGAAGGGGACCTTGATCATCCAATTCCAACCCCCCTGCCATGGGCAGGGACACCTTCCACTAGACCAGGTTGCTCAGAGCCCCATCCAACCTGGGATGCAAGGCTCCCGACCAGTGCAAAGTCTCTGACCAGTGCAACAACTGGTCTGTGCTGCCCCAAGACCCCGCTCCGAACCCTGGAGCAGGTAAATGGGACTGGCCAGCACTCAGTGACGTGGTAGCCCATGACCCTGCCAGCTTTACCCTGTAAGGCCGTCTGGAAAAACCCAACCAGTTCCTCACTGCCAGAAATTTGTGAGTAACTCTGTCCTCGAGAGCCCTCCATATCTAGGGTCTGGAAAACAACCAACTCTCCCTCCAGCAACACCCAGATAAGGCTCAGCACGGGACACAGCAGGACGGGGCTCTCCCGGCGACACAGCAGAGTCCAGCTGCACCCACGAGGGGATGTGCCGTGTCCCCCCGCAGCCCCGCACCCTTCGCCCACCAGACAAGCCCCGCCGCAGCCCCTCGGCCAGGGGCCACCAGGAACTGACCGAGAGAACGGTGCGCTGCTGGTCCCCACTGGTGCTGCCATGGGAGTGGGCGGTGGGGCAACCACCCAGCCCCGCAGCTGGCCTAGCGCAGAGCCGGGACTGGTCGGGATGGGGCTCCCGGTGCTCGGGGCAGCTCCCGCACGGGTTTCCCAGGGAAGGGGTGCGCGGCGCGGGGGATGCACGCGTGGGGCGGGCGCCGCTCACCGTAGATCATGGCCAGCCCGGTCTCATGGAGGAAGCGAGCGCGGCGGTGCTTGAACAGCCAGATGGTGAGGATGGTGAGGGTGAGCAGCAGGATGAAGACGAGCAGGTTGGCGCTGTCCTGACGGTGACTCTCCTCCGCCGCCTTCTCGGACACGATCTCCTCCTCCAGCGCCCCGGGATGCGCCGCCGCCACCTCGGCGCCCGCCGCCCCCC
>WEKY01051554.1:0-34953 GCA_013390045.1 Picathartes gymnocephalus
AGGGCCAAGGGTGCTGAAGCCGCTGGAGGCTGCAAAGTTTGAACTGGCTGCACTGGGCAAGAGACAGTCTCATCAGACTGTAAAGAGCTTTGAGAGCTGTAAGCCTCCACAGCAGGGGGGCAAGCAGCGTCCTCTTTATCTCTAGCAGCATGAGATTTTTCCTGAGCTTTAAGAGCTTCAAAAATTTTTTTCCATGAAGGAAGCAAATTCGCAGCTGTTTTATCTCCCTCCACAGCTAAGTTCCACAGTTTGAAGCCAGCATCGTCCCACAAATCTGTTGTAAAGATTGTGGACTGAGTAACGTTAGGCATCTTAGTAGCTGTCCATTTCAACATGATTTTTAAGTCATGGGATGACAAAAATTTGCCATGCTTTTCTAGCAGCTTTATCATAAGTGCAAAAACGTCTTTTTCTTGGGCAGAAATTCCCTGCCCCATAGTTCGTTCCCCAGAGCTCACCTCCTATGCCTGGAGGGTGGATTCGCTGGCCACCTTCCTGCTGCCCTGCAGAACTCCATCCTGCTATGGGATGCAATCTTCCTCACACAGTGGGCACGAGCTGAAGGCGATGGCACAAAGAGACAGGGACTCAATGCATGGGTGCAAGAAGTCCGTTTATTAATTGAACAGTCTCATATCCCTTTTAGCATGAGTTTAAGCAATTATCACTATAGCAACCTTATCTGTATTTCTTAATTTTACCTATGCACGGCCTAACACAAATATGTAAAGTATTGCAAGCTGAGTATTCTTTCCAAAATCCCACTTCCTCTTGCCAAGACTAGGCCCAAGGCTTGTGACCTAGCAGTGTTAGCGTATCTACTTCAGTCATGAGTTCAGCAGTGCTCCCAGTTCGGCTCTCTAGTTGTATTGCTATAATCAGTAATGGCCATTACTGACATTTGCTGTTGATGATGTGAACTATGTTAATAGTCAGATGGTAAACAGTAATACCTGATTATTTCTTCCAGGGGTTGGAGAGTCGATTGCTCTGGAGCTTTTGTTTGTCACGGGTGGAGAAAGCAAACCTGAGCTGGGCGAAGTCACTGATGTAACAGCACAGCATCTCATACGATTTGAGCCCCAAAACCCACACACCACTAAGGAGAAGATACTGGTTATAAAGAACTCCACGTATGTAGCTGCTATTAGAGTAAAGCTCTGCAATCTGGGCATACTGGTAGGGATCTGATTTGTCATACTCTGCTCTTTCAAGCTGGAGAAACCTTCTAGCCCATGATAAACTTTGTGCAGAATCTTTGCTTCTTTTTGCTCCTTATTGTTTGGTAATTAAGAGTCAAGGAACGTTGTACATAATTCAAGCATTATGGCAACCATTGGCCAAGGTCAATATATTTGCTTCAATAGAGGTAAATCTACAAAAAAATCATAAATATACATGGTTGCAGGAAATACAGGGTGATCCAGGTGAGATTTATCTAACTTTAAATGCCTGCTATATATACTTGTGCAACTGGACTAAGCATCCTTTTCCTTTCATAGTGCAGGGTATAGATGCTTCTAAGGATGTAATTCTGACTGTAGACATCTCCCATAGAAAAGTCATAATACATCCTGGACTCCACTGGATCTCCACTAATTAAAATGGGAGCCCAATGTAATTAATTCACATTAAAACTCTCACATGGTTTGTACTATTGAGTCCTAACAGATTTAATTATAAATTCAATTTGAAGTCAATGAATATATCCTTATGGACAATTGCAACATACTGAACATAGTGGCATCCTGATTTTTCTCAGAATCAGTCAGACTTTAACAGAAATACACTCATGCAGGATTGCAGCAGATAGGGCTGCAGACCATCAAAGCAGTGAGAAGGTCAGTGCTGGGTTTAGGACCATTAATGCAAATTGCTGTTTGCAAGCAGTCGATATCTGGCAGTTTGTTTTGTGGCCTGGCAATCACACATGCATAATGCCAGAACAGGCTGATGTTTGAGTTAAGAAATTGTGATTGGTGAACTGGATATTGTAAACTGACAAAGGATGTTACTTTGCCAGTTTCCACGTTTTCTCTGTGCTGTAATCACCACAGCACTCCCTGCACATCTGGTGTCAGCATTTGTATAAAACAAAGCTGTCCAGGCTGAGAGTAAACTCCATAGAAGCAGAAAGAAGAAACCTTCTTTCTACTACAGAAAGTGATACAAGAAATTGTAAATGTCCAGTTTTATGAGTGATACTTTCAAATTCCAGTGTCCTTCCTCCCCCTTACTAAGGCAGAATTTTTGAGGTCAGCATGAGCAAGGTTCTCAAACCCATGAAGACATTCCATGGAATATACTTCTTCTGAAACAACCTAGTTAAGCAACCTTTTCTGGATTGCAAAGAGTGGGGCAGAGCCATGGCTATAATTTTAGCTGGAGCCATTGTGTTTGTTGACAAGTTAAAGACCACGTCTTGCACTTGGATTAAATTCAGAATGTGAATGTAGGTCATCAGCAGTGATCCAAGGCAAACGTACTGGTGTCAGGAGGAATGGTCCTGTTCATCCCAGATCCTTGAAAGAAGAATTGTAGAGTTTCTAAGAGCTGGATTACATGACAAGTTCAAATAAGGCAAGAAAGTGTTAAGATATCTTACACATTTATGGAATTTACTTTCACATATTAGCATGTTCTTTGTATGATTTATGTACTCTGACTCTGTGCTGCATCAGCAGTTTTGTGGCTCACAAAGACTGGTGAGTCAAACCCCTGTAATTTGTAAAGAGAGGAATTTTCTACCTGGAAGAAGGATCTGAACATTTTCTTAATACATTTTACTCAAAAATATCTGATTTTTTAATCATAGCTTTTCTGTTGTTTATTGACTTCTTTGCAGCCATATAGAACTTCCCTTCTTCTGGCAGATAACAAAGCCTAATCTGAAACCATTAATACCAGAAGAAACTGCAGACTTTACAGAGATCAAATACAATCAAGACCCAGAGTCAGCCTTCTCCCTAAATCCTGAGCAGGGAGTTTTGCTTCCCTGTGCAGATCATGAGTTTATTCTCACTTACACTCCACAGGAGGTATGGCTTGTAGTTCCTTCCTATCTACAAACTCCAGCTGTGTATTTTTATGCAAGTCATAAAATCCTTGCTGTGCAACTTTTCTAAATTAAATTTAATTAGCTGGTACTATGCTCTGATAAACAGTGCTCAAAATGTAGAAAGTCACTGAGAGAAAACATGTTTTGACTGCAAAATATGAGACAGTTTCTGATCTCATGTAATTTTGGGGACTGACTGGACACAGTTAATTTTACGCTGAAATTGTGGACACATCCTCACAGCTGCAGCTGTGCTGGCTGGTGAAGTTACCACCCTCACCCCTCTATCAGCTCCTCCACCAGCTCCTGACCCTTCCCCCTCTCCTTTGGGGATGTGCCTTGTACCTACTCCAGCCTAAATAAGTTGGTTAACAAACACTGATTATTTAAACTGTTTCCAGCTGTAGTTTTTTTGGCCTGAAATGGGTCCTGTGAACAGCTGAGTGGTGAATTAAGGAGATAGTAGGAGCCTTTGGCAGAGAAATGCTGTGTGCAGCTGTGGGTAAAGAGGGGTGCAAGGATGTTGAAATGCAGTTGTCCCAGGGACTGTTCTCTCAGTTTCTGCTCCCCTGTCCCTGTAAATAAGGAGTGTGAGCTCATTATATTTAGAGAAACCTGATCCAAAGGAAGCCCAAGAGTGGGAATGTCCCATGCTGTGTTCATTGACAGACATAAGAAATACCTCAAATATGTATGGAAGAGAAATTATCTGGCTTTAAAAAAATAATTAGTTAATAGAATATATATTGGATTAAAATATACATTGAAATTAGTAGCTGTCTACAAACAAATGAAGCTTTTGCAAAGTCCTTCAGATTTAAGGCCTGCTTCTGTGTTTCTTTCCTTCCCCCTCCATCAGAATATAGAAGGTATTCTCTTCCCATGATGGAAAAGTCGTGTTTCTTACTCAAGATCAGATTGATGGTCAAATAAGCTGAATGCTCTGGAGCAGTTAGAAGAAACCTCTCAATTACTACAGCAGTACTGAGCTTGATTTGGGGAGCCTTTGCAGATGCTTGTGTGTAGTATGCAATATACAGGGGAAATAATAACAGGCATGTCAAAAATGAGTATTTTTCTTGGAACCATACACCATGAGATCAGAATCTGGCTTAATGTTTTGCAATCAAACGTGTTTTCTTTTAGTAACTCCAGAGTCTGAATATTGTTTATCAGAGCTTAGTACTCTGATGATGATCATTCATCCTTTACATGTAAACTCCTTTTCCATCTTTTTTTGATCCTCAGCATAACTGATTACTTGACACTAAAATCCTTTTCTCCTTCATCTGTGCAGCTGAAGAGTTACCACAGTGTGATTCAGATGGTACTGAGGGACATCCCAGAATCACCTTGGTAAGCTGAGAAACATTTCCCAGTAAGATATGTAGCCACAACTTATCTGTGCTGTTACATTAAGTTACTGAGATTTTTCTTCTTTCTGGTGATGATGGATTGACAAGTATAAAGAATATTATCTGCACAAGTAGTTGTGGTACAAAGAGCATCTCTGATATCCTCCCCCATGCCCGGACACATGGCTGGCCCTAGCTTTTCCTTTCTTGGAAAAAGATAATACTGTCATTTTGTCTGCTTATTTTCCAGGGTTTCCTGTTATTACTCTTTGTCACAGCACTCTGTGATTTACATACTTGTTCATGGACAGACTGGGACAACAAGAATACCTTAAAGAATACTGAAGATTTTAATTAGACTGAGCTAATTGCACACAGGCAGTCTGTACTCGAGAAACTTTCAGTGGTTATCAGTTTTGATCTGAAAATTAAAAGATAGGATCCAATTTAACACCAGTTTAACATATTTAAATTAACATATTTTTACTGTATTTCCTCCCAAAGTTTAGTAGAAGAGGGGATGCTTCAAAACATCCCAGAATGCAAAGCAGAGGATTTAATAGCACTGGAAATAGAAGTTAAAGGCTCAACAGAACCATTTCATCTTCTTCTGGAACCATATGCCATTATTGTTCCTGGAGAAAACTTCATTGGTATAAATGTCAAGAAAACATTTAAGGTTTGTGTGCTTTTGACTTCACTGTTGTCATGTGTTTTATGTCACTAGATGTCATAGGTGTTGTTAGAAGATACCAGACAGTCAGTGGTATTTTAGTTTTGCTGAAATGTTTTTCGAGGAGGCCATGACTCCAGGAGGGTCTGCACTGAAATGCCCTACCCAGCCTGCTCAGCCCTACATTCCAGGCAGCAGCCTTTGTTCCTTTTTCATCTCTCCAATTTGACACCACAAAGTTTGACCCTTCCCAATGTTTTTCTGGGTCACTAACCTGTTGCTTATCACTTTGTCACTCATGTAGTGTAGAAGTTTTCCAGCTGGGAGGAATAGTCAATGGATGATTAAATTAGTTCATAACAGAGGCACTGGTCAAAGAACTACAGGAAGCACAGAAGAGCTATAAAAATCACATATGCTGCAGCTTACTAGATGTTATTCTTTCCTGCAAATTCTGGTAATTTCTCTTTGGCCATTCTGGGACAGAATGTCGCTGCAATTGTCCCCTCACTCAGCATCCTCTTCACTACAGATCAGGATCTTTTTGATCTTAGACTCACTTGGGAAAAATAGGCCTCTTAGCAAGAGCCAGGCAAGAAGACATTTCCCAGTTAATGGTTTTCCCATTTTTTCTTAGAGATCTTGCTAATCAGCATTTGGTTTTATGATTTCTCTTCCTAGAACTTATTTTTTCAATTTAAGGCAGCCATTTCATACTTCCCAGTAATCTAGTATAGCTACACATGTGATAGAGGTAATTAAGTCACTTACTGATGATATAGCAACATCCTTTTCAGTTTCCAGTTGTTTTTTTTTAGTCTTAAAAAGATAAGAATTTGAACTGTGCTTAGAGATAATTGTGCTTCAGAGAACAAAGTTATTTGCTGTAATTAAGAAATAATGTTTTGACTAGATCTGAAGAGCAAGCCAAACATTTCAAGAGATTACATCTCCCTCACAAACAGAACCTTTGGCAAAAAAATAACCCTGCACTTGAAAGATTTGCAGTTTAAGTTTAGAAAGTCTGTTACATTTCTGAAAAATGGGGGGAAAGTTTAAGGGTCTCAAATATGATAATGTTCGTGGATTGAATTGTTAATGGATTTTCTTCAGGGTTGAGGGAACACTTTCACCCATGTGAAGGAGCCTGTACTAAATAAATGATGACGCACAAAATCTAGTTTGCAGTGTATCAGTGCTCTCAGCAAATTGACTTGTTGCTATGCAAGCTTAAAGTGCATTAATTGTCTCATTGATTTTAATTGTTTCAGCTGTGGAACAACAGCAAAACATTGATCAAGTACAGGTGGGAGAAAATAATGGCCTGTGAGATCATGGAAGTTGAACCTCGTACTGGTGTCATAGGTAAAGTTTCTGGGACTTGCAAGGAGCAATTAATGAAAGACATGACAGTAATGGATTATATCAATTTGTGACAGATACAGAGTACTATAATCCAAACTGAAAAATCACCTGATCCCCAGCCCACTGGAGCCAGCAGGAGATTTAATTTGATTCCAGATGCTCCAATAACAGGCTTGCAGCAGGTGGTTTCTTCACAAGAATATAAGACAGCAGCCTGATATTTTCTTTTCTAGATGTGAATAAATGCTGTGAATTTATACTGGCAATTTCCAGAAGCAGACCTGGGGTCTTCAGCCGTAACCTGCAGTGTCACGTTGAGCCATGTCCAGAGCCAGTTGTGCTGCATGTTGAGGCTGCTTTTAAGGTAAGGAACAGTTCTTGCAGGAGGATGAGCTGTGTGGCCTGGCCATTGTCCACATAAAGCTTTTTTGCCTCTCAATGGCTTGAGAAATCTCAAGTAGTAACAAACAGGAGGGCACTCCCATGACACTCAGAGTTTTTCTGCATCACACAGTGCATTTGCTTTCTGATATTCTCTGTGAAATCAAATGTTAATCCTAGATAATATATGCTCCTTAACGAGACAGTTTTGGCAGAGGTGTCCATTCTGATGTCTGTTTCCTGGTGTCCTAGGGTCCATTTCTTTGTATTGATGTTCCATCACTCCGATTTGGTTTGACTAAGCAGGGTGAGACTGTGTCAAGAACCTTTGAGATTAAAAATTTCTGTCAGGTGCCAGCACAGTGGAGGATGCAAGAAAGTCAGGTTTTTGTAGCTGAAAGGAATGAAGAGGTAAGTTATTGCTACAGCTGGCTGTATTCCCTCCTTAGCTATTTTATTCCTTCTGCTTAGGAGTTGTATTATTCATTCTAGCTATCAGAAGTTCTAGTTTTTGTGACTTCTTATGAAACTAGTCCTGCACAGTTTCATAAGTGCATGAGTTCTTTTGAGACTGAATGCTTCTTTACAATTTTTCTCTATTTCCCTTTATTAAAAATCCTTTGTCAGCCTGATCCAAAGAGACATGGAGTATTTCCTGAATGACAGTGATTTCAGCTGCTGCTGATATAAGTAAGAGGTTAAGGCTTTAGTAGAGCTGAGACTGATGAACACTTCTCTCACACACCCACATCAGCATCTTGGACAAGAATCAGCCCCCACTCTTCACTGATTTCTTTCTGTTTCCACTCTTCCAACCCTCCTTCCTTGCCCTTCTGTCCAAGAACCTTTCCCACTTGTGGCACCTTGCAGCTGCCTGGGAGCAGGTGCTGCTGAGGCTGATGGCTTCTTCTTCACGTTTCCTGTCAGTCCATGCTCAGCCAACACTTCTGTGCCCTTGGCTCTGACTGCCCTTCTCTCAGAAGCAAAGCCCTGCCTCCTTGTGTAGCCAGGCTTTCACAAAGCTGGCACTGTGCTTCCTGACATCAACCCAGGTGACACTCGAGGGGCAGGGAGAAAGGACACTTCTGAGGAAAAATTAGACACTTGGAAGTCCTAATTGGATTGTGTGGCTTCAACATTTTACCATTGCTTTGCACATGTTCCCTCTCTCCTCTCCCAGGTGTCCCCCTTCACCATCCAGCCATCAGCTGGAGAAATACCTGCTTTGGGTCTATGCAGAGTTTCAGTTCAGTTCACATCATTGCAGTGCCAGCGTCTACATACAGTGCTGGAACTGGAGGTAGAAAATGGAGAAGGAAGGTAAGGAGGAAAAGCAGCATTTGTTTGGTTTTTCCTGAGATTCACATCTGGTTTTCACTTCTGGTAGTTTTCTCTCCTACAATAAAAATATGAACTCAGAGTGGGGTTGTGTAACCTATCAATGAACTATCATATTTCTAATATTGCTAAATAAACATAAACATCATTCTTCCTAGCATGCTGTTTTATGTCTAGCACGTTTCATTAACAATAACAATAGGCCATCTGTGTGTTTATTTCCAGTCATCTTCCTGTTTTTGTTGAAGTTCAGACCCCCCATGTGTGCCTGATATCTAGTCATCTAGTATTCACTGAAATTTATACTGGAGTTCCTGTTAAAGCAACCAGTAAACTTTTTAACCAGACACTGCTGCCAACAAAATACTTATGGGGAAAGGTAAATGCTCTTCTAATGTGTGAAACATAAGCAGAGATAGAAATTGCAATTTCTGTCGAAATATAAATAATGACTATTCATAAAGGCTTTTCTGATGTATCTTTTGAGTAGTCAGTGTTGTTTACTGGCTTGGGAGCAGAACTTCAGCTTTAGCCCAACCTTTATGAAAAGCTTAACTACCAGTTGATATCAATATGTTCTTACTGTCTGTGGTTCCCTAGGAAAACGGTTGAGCAGATGTGAGAGGTTATAGGATGTAAAGCCACCAGAGTATTGAACGAAGTACCATGGTAGGTTAGGGTTTGCACTTTATTTCGTAAAACAAAGAAATTATGGTGCTTTTAAATTATGTCTGAGTTCTGCTTAAATTTCACATTCTGACTGGGATTCAGCTTACAAAGTAGGAACCCTAAATTCAGTGTTAGTATTTAAGGTGTGGTCCAAACTCTCTTTTCAGTCAATGGAAATTTGTCAGAGCCTTGCTCATTCAGATCTACTCTGGCATCCAGGGTTCTGCTCAGTTGCCTACATAAAAGCACTCAGTGCCATCCAAGATGTTCTCAGGTGCCCAAGGCATCCTAGCAGAGCATGTGGATGGTATAGGACCTATAGGAAAAGCCTTTGGAGCATCTGCAGCCTGGGAGGAATATGTAGAGCACTCTTCCTGATGCATGATGTTGATGTGTGAACAAACGAGGGGAAGCCCTGGGTACATTCCATGTGCCACTGATCACTTGGGGAAGGTGCCAACACAGGATTGTCTCTCCCCCACCTCTGTACTGGAGAGAGGTAGGGCACATGTGGGATCCTGCTCTGCTATCAGACAGGTTGGCTTCACCCTGGAAAGGCTTGTGACGGTGAGTGGGATGACAGTGACTCTGCTGCCAGCCCAGCAGCCTCAGCTGGGCGCCTGAAGTTCCTTGGAGTGAATGTAGGCATGAGGATCTTATGTCCCATGGGGAATTGTAAAGCCAGTCTTAGCAAACTGTAGGTGTTGCTGCCTGAGAGTGTCCTAAGCCTGAGAATAGCTTGGTCTTTTTAGATCTCTTTGATGTGAAGAGACAATGTGAGAGAATCACCATGAGCTGAATGTCCTTTCTGTTTGGCAGCTCATTGGAAGCCAGGCAGCTTCCTGCTCCGTGGTGGTGTCCCCTGCCAGTGGTACCTTAGGCCCAAAAGAAGAGAAGGAATTCTGCATAGAGCTGTCAGCTAACATTGTGGTAAGTTTACAAATTGATGCACTTTTATAAAACAGCTTTTTCATCTCACCTCCATCTGGCAAAAGGAAGGAATTCTGTGTACAAAACCATGTGCTCTTTTTTCCCTACAGGGTCTCTGAAATTGCTTTAGAGGTACCACAGTTGAAGACAAGAATTAAGGAAGTGCACACAGTGTGCAGTGTCTACCTTCCCTCTTTCTATCTGAGCTATTCCTGTTTTCTTCCTTTCTTGAAGTCCTGTAAAATTGCTCTTAATGCTTATCATTCTTCTTGGAGCATACAGATCCTCACTTTGGATTATGTTGAATGATACAGAACAGAGTGGCATATGTAGTATATATTTGGTTTTCTGAACGCAGCTAGGCTCGTGACATTTTGATATTTGAAAACTTAAAAGGGGCTGATGGGACTGAGAATCTGCAAAATACAGGAGCAGGGCTTACAAACTCCAGGAATTCAGAAACAGACTTTAGAAGGGCATTCAAACAGCTGAGCTAATGCAGATAAATACAGGATCTTCCTGTAGATATGGTGTCATAGTTCCCTTTACAGTCACTGGATACCTAGCTTTCATTTATTTGCTTAAAAGTAGGTGTTCAATACTATCAGAGTTGGTATTTAAAAATTATGTGGATATGGCGCTTGGGAACATGCTGTAGTGCTGGCCTTGGCAGTGCTGGATCAATGTTTGGACTCAATCATCTTAGAAGTCTTTTCCAACCTAAATGATTCTATGATTCAATGCTTGGAGTATAAGAATTGTGTCAGAAATCACTAATGGAGCAGTTTTAGGCTCACAGACAGCTGCAGGTACAAAGCCACAAATTTTTAGCTCAGTACTGCCTTCTAAACAGCTCTGATGCTGCAGAAAATGCACTGAAAACAATTCAGTAAAACTTCTCACAATTCTGTTGTTCGAGGTTTAATCCAGGGAAGTTTACACTCTTTTTAAAAAATAAATATCCTAAAGAGGCTGCCTTTCCTCTGTGATATATGCTTCATTCACAAGGAAACTTGATTCTTTGCTTTTCAGGGTAAGCTGAAAGACCTCACCCTTTCCTGTAGCATAGAAGATACGGATGAACCCCTCTTTCTGAGCATTTCCGGAGAAGTGAAGGGACTACATGTCACCTACTCAGTACCTTCTGACAGTAGAGTTGACAGGTAATATCTGACTGATTTTTATTTTATTTTTCTGGTACATAGAATGATTACTGTATTTTGGAACATGATCATCTTGATATCTTTTTGTATAAGTAAATATGTCTTTAATTTGGTAGACTGGCATGTTATACATGCTAAAAATTTGACCCCAAATAAACCCTTATATGGTTAGACATGAAAAAATGAAAAGCAGAAAATGCTGATGACAAAAATCATAGCCTGCATGGTCCTTTTACACTGTGCATCACAACCACATTGCATGTTGCACCTTTTTAAATCTCCTGAAATTGTCTATGGCATAAGAAAATAAGACCCATGTCTAAATACTACTGTTATTTTTTCTGGCAGTGATGAAGGACAAATGCCACAAAGCCCCTGTGAGCTTCTTTTGGACTTTGGGTCTGAAGTTGCATTCAAAGAGGTTGTAAAGCGTCAGCTGGTTCTTACAAATCTCACTGGAATCAGTGCTCCATTCACACTGGAAGCTGAGTATTTTACTGCCTGTTTGCCTCCTCCAGAGCAAGGAGCCTGCCCGTGAGTCTTGCTGTTCTGCATATTACTCGAATACTAATTTAGGTCTGGATTAAACCTGAAATCAGGTTTGTTTTTTCATGCTCTTCAAGCTACCTGGTGAAAAGAAGAGGGCCTGTGACAGAACATGCAGCCAGAAAAGCAAAGTCAGGTATGAAAATAGCACTTCATTCCTTCAGTGGAGAGAAGATAAAAGCCAACTGACTGCCACATTTAGCACTAAATGTGCCAGTCAGGCACATCTTTTCACAGTTGGAGTATCTGGTGAAGTCTAAACTGTTAAATTACTTAGTTCTTCAGTTCATTCCTGAGTTTGAAAGCACACATTGTATAACTATTAGGTCAATCTCTTTCTTCCCCTTCTGCTTTTTTTCTCTTTTCTCCACCCTTCCTTTCTCTCTCTTCTTCATCTTTTATTTGCAAACAACAGTCTGAAACAAAGTTGGTGATTCTGGTGACAGTTCACTCCCAGCACACAGGACGGATGATATGCAGAATGTTTGGCCCTTTCTCTCCTACCTAGTTTCCCAGTACCACTGCAGCAGGCTTTTCTCCCTCAAACCCTTTACCATACCCTCCCCACTGTGGAAAGCTGCAGCACAGCCCATCTGTCATTTCTGATGTGTTGTACTGAAAAATGATAATATTTAGAGCCACGTGAGACTGAGAGAGGGAGGAAATGGGAGCAAATGCTGTGAAGTGTGGATGTGTCTTCTGTATCCAAAATAAAACTTGCACATATTGGTACCTTGCCATAGAGTTTGGTATCTGTTCCACAGACAGAGCTTTTCAGCTGTTGAATTAGTGCTTAAGATTGGAAAAATGCTGTTCTGACAGATTCCATACAGGCCTAGGTGACTCAGAATGTGGAAGGCTTTGCTCTTTGTAATTAATTCTTTGCATGGAGGAGCACACAGAGGTAAACAGGCAGCTGCTAATGGAACAATAAACAGTCAACACAAATCCCAGCCTATTTTTCTCAAACTGGGAGTGTGTTTTCATGTAAGCAGTTAGTGCCTTGCATGTCCCAGAGAGTCCTTGGTCAGGTTGCTGGAAGGGAGTCCTGCTGTAAAATACTCTGGCCACTAACTCTAAAAAACAGAGTAAGACCCACTGCAGAAGGGAACTTGGGTAAAGTGGTATAAATGTGAGCTGTGTAAAGGATCCCAGGGTTTTTTAAAAATCCAAGAGGTTGGGCTGATTAACAGCAACTAAAACCGTGGTCCTATGTATTCTTTGAAAGGCTAACTTTGTTTCATTTCCCTAAAATCTGTGAAATGCTTCTTTGCTGTTCTCCTTCAGAGTTTGCAGCAGCATTGTTGTCTCAGGGGAAGGGAGCAGCTTTCTATATCCAACCTTCCACAGGAACTCTGAAAGCTTTCCAGCAGTTCACCATAGAAATAGCAGCTTACAACAACATGTGGGGAGAGTACCAGGATAACCTTGTCTGTAAGGTAGGTGGGGTTTTGGTTTTACCATGGCAGATTTTACACCAATTATATTTCCCAGATGCCTTTCTGTTAGAAAGACTTTTTCAGTTTTTAGGAGTTCTGTAAAAATTTAGGGTGGATCTTGTTATACCACTACCTCCAACAACATGTAAGGAACAATTGTTTGGTTTTGGGAGGACATGTTTATTCCTTGGGATGTTCTCATGTGCCTTGAAAATAACTGGAATAGTTTTGATTTATAACATCTGTTTGGGAGCTGGCCAGTGCACTGCTCTGTTCTCCCAATACCATAGCCTGTGTTTGTAGAAAAGCAGCAGGAAAGCTGGTAAATCCATGAGGTTTTGCATTCTCCTGCTGAGAAGAGTTGTTATTAGCATATGAATTAGAGACTGTCAAAATAAACCAATCAAAAATATTTGAAAATCCAATCAGTTTGCAAAACATAATCTTATAATGCAGAGAACTAAGGTGTTATCTTGATTCTAATAGCAAAAATTCGTTTTAATAGGTGGGAGACTTACGACCTAAATTAATTCCTATGCAAATGACTGTGAAAGGCTGTCCAATCTTCCTCCAGGTGACAGGACCACAACCAAAGCCACCCATTATCAGGTATAATGCAAAATACTTTCAGAGAAATAAGAGAATTAAATACCAATGGACTGCAGCCAACATACGCACCTGTTCCATCTTGTGATATAATGAGAAAGTCAGCAAAGTGACTGTCAAAGTACAGTATCTGCTTCTAGAACATCAACACATTTGTCTCTGCCAACAGAATTAGAAAATAATCTGTGTACAAGCCTGCTCAGGTTTGCCAGCAGTTGCTGTTCTGGGCTTGCAGTCGTAGAATTTCACCCAGTGCAGCCTCATCTGACCCTGTGGAGCTGGAAACTGGCACATGGTGGCAATTCTCATCATCCACAGCTCATTTCTCCCTGGCCCTTTACCTGGACCGGGAGAAATGCAGCCCCAAGGTCAACAGTGGAGGGGAAGGTTTAAACCCTCTCATACAGCAAATGGCATCTGCACCTCGGGATGAGGGGTAAGGGTTGGTTTATGGGGAGCACAGCACTGCATGTGGCTACCCTGAAATGTCTGAAAAAACTGGAGGAAAAAAAAAAAAAGAGACTGATAAAATAAACCAATATTGTACTTCACAGTGTAGGCCATGCCTTACCTGAGAGCCACTCCAGTGCAGCCAGATCTGTTTCCACTTTTAAACAACTCTTCAGTGATTTCAGACACTTCTGTTCTCTGCATGTACTGACAGCAAGGTTCCCTAAGCAGGTTTGGCACTCAAGTCTCAGGAGGGGCCCCTGTGCTCCGGAGGGTCCAGCTCAACAATCCCACTCCCTTTGGTAAGGATGGCTTTTGTACAGCAGACATTGACACTTTCATTGTATTCCTTAGAGAAATAAAAGTAGTAGGACCCATTAACATGTTAATTAACAGGCATTCTTGTTTCCTAATGAAGATGTTTTTAGTAAAAGTAGTAATAGCATATAAGAGTGACTCAATGTGTTGCTACTATGCAATTGCACACCCTATCTTGATATAACTGGGTTTTCACTCATTGAAATGGTGGGACTTCAGGATTTCCCATCCTGTTTTTATTAATTTGTCACAACACTAACTCTGGTCAATCAGATGTGCTACCTGCTTCTTACTGGTACCATCTGTCTCTTCTGTATAGTCTTTTTAGCTCTTGAGTGAAATTGTAAGCTCTTCAGAGTAAAGTCAGTCACCTTTTTTTTTTCCTTAATTCTACTAAATCCATTTGCTTGAACAAAACACTCAGAATTCATTTTAATTATGCTTTAGGACATTGAAAGTGGCCAAACTGTAGCAAGATCTTAAATCATTCTAGTTAACAGCAAACATGGGAGACTAAAGAGAGACCCTTTAATACAAATCCAGCTGCCAGACACAAATTTGTTACGTGATACTCTGGTACCAACTAAGCCATGAGTCCTCTCACTGACTAGAAGTAATTGTTGTTTTTTCCTTTCCCATTCAGACATCCGCCTGGACTTGGAAGTTTACAACCAAGAGCCAGATGATGAAAAGCTGGTGGACCTGTTGGTGCTCTTTGGAGACCCTTTTCCTCCCATGGACATGGCTGGAGATGAGGCTGCATCGAGTGGTAGCACCTCAGAGTCAGAGGTCATGTTAAAGTTGGATCCAGCTGCCATTCCCTGTGGAAGCATTTATCCAGCTTTGGAAACCACGGATGAGGTCAGCTGTTAGGCTGTTTCTTATAGTGCTGCTGAGATACATGATGGGTGTTTTGGCTTGCAGGGTTCAAAACAATAACAGGAGATATAACTTGTAACTAAGAGCTGGATTGTTACAAGAAATGTCAGCTCCTCTCCCAGTTAAACACGCAATATGTGGGTAGGTGGCTATGGGGATCAGCAATCTGTTTCCAGAGTGAGCTTTTAAACAATTAGCTCTCCTTAAAATTATTTTAAAAGGTAAAGAGATGCTATTTAAAATATTGTCATTGACAAACTATTGCTGCTATTACATGAAAGAATTAAAATAACTAAAAGTCCTTAATTTGGCTCTGCTTTTCTCATGGGTACTCTCTGGTGTCAACATGTGCTGTAGTCAGGGAGCAGAACCTACCTTGCAAATTTCAAATTGCAGCTAATGATATGGAGGTATTTATCCCAATGCTAAAATTAGATTTGTTCTGTTAGAATATGATAACATCTATTACGTGTGAGGTTTGATGATAAAGACAATTTACTGTGTTGAGGGGATGGGAGTGACAGGGAGAAGGTATCCCCCAGGTTATTGTATATTTCTCTGGCAAAAGTTTCACAGAAAAGGTACTAAAATCACATTTGCTCTGCTTCGGCTCAGCATGCACAGTTGTTTTGAACAGAGGTCTAACCTTTCTTGTGCACAAAGGGAACAGTACTGCTGCAGAGTGCTGGTTTGTATAATGGGCCAGAGGTGTCATGGTTGGGTGTTTCTCTACGTAGAGCAGCACCCAAGAATGCACATTTTCCAAGGAATTCAGGAGTATTTTGAGGAGAGCTACTCTGTGGATGAGAAAATTAATGTACAGGACACATCCACGTGTCCAGCCCTTGTGCCAGAAAGAAACTGGAGCTGGCAATGCTTCCTGACCAGTGCAGCAGTTCCCTGTGCACATCACTCACATTCCTCCCTTGCACTGTAACAGTTTTAACCATTCCCCACCCCTGTGTCTCTGCAGCCTCCAGGTTCTGACAGCAGAGAGAAGGACATTAGCAGTCTAGAGTCTACAAGAGAGAAAAATATCTCTGTACTTCTCCGACCTCACGAGGGGGTGCCTGCAGACAGCCCCTACTCCATTGCTCCAAGGCAGATAGTAAGCATTTACATTTTCTTTGTGCTTAGCTTTAGCACATTTTCTGCAGGGCAGAGGGGACAGAGAAGGAGAAGGAGGTAGGTTGGTTTGAGGTAGACTCTACTAAACAGTAAACATCAGGCTGGAAGGCTCTGGAGTCCTGAGGATGATCATGAGAAGAGTTTGCAAGGTCAACGGCAAGTGTTCTACCTACATTTGAGCACTGAACTGGTGACTGGACTTAAGTGTTAATTGTACACCAGTGTGGCATCTCTGGTCTTCTCACTTGGGTTGGCATGGTGGAATGTGGGAGCCATCCAGCCTCAAGCTCTCGAAACATTCAGAGCTGGAAATGAGGCTGCTGGAAAAGGGATACTCTGTAGACAACTCTTTTGGATAAACCATTGTAACCCACAATGCTTCACAAGTAAGTTGTGCAAATACAGGCCACAGTGTCACAATCCCTTAGATATCATAAAGACAGCATTGGAAAGATCTAGCTATGAGTGACAGGGCTGCCCAAAACATCAGTATGTCAATTTTATTTTAAAATATTTTTGTTTGCCAAAGGGTTTCAGTTACAAGTTAAAATGAGCTAAAGATTACATAAAAGAAATGATGACAGAAATGAAGCTGCAGTCAGCTCTGAGGTGGCTGAGACTCAGAAAGGTCAGACAAACAAGTACCTCACTGTGGAGGCAGCTTTTGTGGGGTGTAGCCAGCAGCAATATCAGGATTTAACCATAGCCTGCATAACGCACCTAAAGAAAGCAGAATCTAGTCAACCTGTAAATCCCCGAAAATCTACTGCAGCTGGCTAGTACATGTGATTACATTCCCTGCTGTCATGTAAAATTAAAAAATAGCCAAGACTAAACTGAACTGTAAAATACTCTTAGTTCACACTTGTAACTCTTCAAAAAAGTGTTTCATATATATGTAAGTTGTGGAATAATTACCTGAGGTAGTCAGGGAATGAGAGTGGGCAGAACTGGGTATTCATAAAAACAAACAGATGTATACATATGTTTGTGTACTTAGAGAGTTGGTCTGTGACTGTGCTTAAACTCTGTTGATGCTAAAAAGTGGCCACCCTGATATTTGCAGCTGAAGTAATTGCCAGTTTTGCTGTCACATGTTGGTATTTTCGTGCAAGCCTGAGCCTGTGCCCGGGGTATTTCGTGCTACTTGTGCAACTCAGTTTTGGCAGCTGAGTCCCGAGGGTTCTTGTGCAATCCCCGGCAGGTCCCTGCACTGAACGCTCTCTCCCGGCCGCAGGTGGTTCCAGGAGGTGGCAGCAGCGACGTTTACATCTCCTTCACCCCGCTTGTCCTCCCGGACACCGAGGCTGAGCTCTGTTGTGACGGGTTGGTGCTGGGCTTCATGAGCCTGGACAGCAAGGTAAACTGTCTGTCACAGCAAGGCCAAAGGTAACTGGGGAATAATCGTTTTCCTTCCTGTAATTTATGTACAGGCTGCTGTTACCTGGCCAGTCTGTGTAAACAGTCCTGTTCCTGCTATCCTGTACATCCTTCCTTAACCAGGGTTGTTCATCTGTTGCATTTGTCTTCGAGCTTGGAAGCATTCTGGGGTGGGAATGTCACCGTCTTCTTGCATTGTCTGGGGCAGCAGACCCCAGACAAAAGCCCAGGGTTTGAAATGCTATCACAACATCAGGTTTTATTGATAACAATAGTTAACAATAGGAGTGAGAGTCAGGACTGCTGAGTCCTATTCCTGGCTCTGCATCCACCTTCCTGTGTGAATTTGGACAGCATATCTCTCCTCTGGGAAACTTCCTCTTCAACAACTGCTGATGTGAGGCTTGAGTAGTGTTTTATGAATGGCTCAGCGATTCTCTGACATGAATTGTTGCAAAGGTGCAAGGTAAACTGAATGAACAATAGAATGTTCAATAAAAACAACCCTAATAATCCTTATTCCTGAAGAAAGTAATGTAGAATAATAGAGTCCTGGAATGGTTTGGGTTGGAAAGGAACATCTAGTTCCAACCCCCTGCCATGGGCAGTAACATCTTTAAGCAGAAAAGGTTGCTTCACTGTCCATCCAACCTGGCCTTGAATGCTTCCAGAGATGGGGCATCCATGGCTTCTCTGGGGAACCGGTGCCAGGGTCTCACCACTCTCAGAGTGAAGAATTTCTTCCCAACACCTGTTCTAAACCTGCCCTGCATCTGTATCACCCACAGCTATTCAGAGTTCAGCTGCTGTTGTTGGCCTCTGCTGTTCCATCTGGTCTTACAAACAGGCACTAAATTGGCAAGCAGAATTCTATTTTGGCTGACAGCCTCTCGGGCTCAAAGCAGCATTTCAGGTTTAGTGCAACCATTTCCCACATGATTTCTGTTTCCATGTTGCTGTCAGCTTGCAAGGATGGTGCCTCACAAGGTGCGGCGCAGTCATGGCTATGAAGTTCCACCATTACGAGTGCACATGGAGGCTGTCCTGAGGCATCCCCTGTAAGTCCCACCGTGCTCACAGCTGGCACTCCCATGGAATGGGTCAGCTTGGGACAGGGCTGTGACCAGCCCCGGTTCTTTACACTCAGGTTAGAAGTGGAGACGGATCACGACAGAGGAGTGGTGTTTTATTCAGTGGCGAGTGATCTCCTACCTGCTAGGCCTTTTTATGGGGTAAGTATTTCGCACGCTGATGTATTTGGCTGCTTTGTGTTGCTGTGCTGCTGGGAGAATTCAGAGCTGTGTGCATGTGGCTGTGAAAATGCATCTTTATCACCAGTAGCCTCATTTTCTATATTGCACATAACAAGAGAGGGAACAAAAAGAAGCACTACAAGTACTTATTAGCCAAGAATAAGAAAAACCGAGCTCAGACAATGCCTGTTTTAGTCAACTTTCTCTTTTATTGTATGGGAGTTTGTAAGTAGAAAAATAAGTTCTGATTTTCAGGACTTAAAGGTCCAATAGCAAAATGAGTTACTTCAGTTTCTGTGACCCTTGACATTCAAAAACTTAGACTTTATTACATTACTTTTGTTTTGGTTTTTCACTCAAGAAGTGTTGAATAACACAAGTAGAAAATAGTGAATTGCTTTGGGGTAAAATCTTTCAGATCCTTGCTGGTGCTCAATGACCAGACAGCAACACAAACCTCTCCAGGGAGTTAAAACTGACCAGTTCTGAATCATTTCTCCCCCAGGTTTTGACAGATGCAGTAATTACTCAGAGTTTGAAACTCATGAATTGTACCAAGGTTCCTCTGTACTTCAGACTCTTTCTGTCTACGCCCTCTATGCCCTTCAGCCTCTCCTGCACGGATCCAAAAAAGAGTACCAAAACATCCCACAGCAAGAAGGAGGAAAGGGAACACCAACCACAACATGTACTTTATCCACAGCAAAACATGCTGGTAGGCTCAAAGATAATAATCCTGTGCCAGAATAGAGTTTAGTAATTGGTGTGTTAGTGTGGCCCAGATGAACTACAGAAAAACACAACCAGCATAGAAATCTCTCGGTTTCAGGGGAAATAGTGGTGTATTAGCAAATACTAATTACTGCCATTTTGCCTACTATATTGCAGGTGCAGATTATTTTTCTGCAAATAATCTTTTTCTGTTTCTGATGTGCTTTTTTCATCAACTCTGACCTGTTGCATACTCCTGCAGAAAACGGTCTAGGTTTGGAGCTCACCTAAATCAATAGCCATATATATGTTGGACAAATTAAGAGACTTCCAAGAACTGCAGTCATCCCTCATTGCCTTAAATTAGATGCAGGCTGCACAAGGAGAGGAAAATTTGAGTAGTTTTGGGTGTACAATTTACATTAAAGAAAACAAAGTCCCAGAGTAGAGAATTAGTTAACCTGCAAAGAATGAGTAACTGTTGCATTTTTAAAGTGTGCTTCTCATTTTGCTGTGTTCATTTTGACATGGAGACACACACATCTCAATTTTTTATGTGTGGGAAGAAAGAGGATTTACATGTCTAAGACAGCTTTGGGAATAATGGTATTTGTACCCTCAGGAATTCAAAACCTTTAGCTTGCTAGCGATTGTTTCTCCCCTGTGGTTCAGAGATTAGCTGTTCACATTTACACTCCATCTCTGTGTACTGGATTCATAGGAAATAGCTGTGTATTTTGCTTTCATTATAATGCTTTGTTCCAGTGGGAATTTGGCTGCTGGCATGACACCTTTGGGTTCCAGTGGGAAAATGTGTGCCTAGGCCTTTGTGCAATGTGTACTTTGGATTTCCTGCACACAGTGTGGTCTTATGTGATGGTCATCGGAATTCCTTTTCCCACAGGTGAAAGTGTCATTTCACACAACTCTGGAGTTACTTAGGTATCAACATTTGCCAGAGACCCAGCTGCTTCCTGGATTCCAAGTGCTCCAGCTGGAGAATGGAGAGAGAAAGCTGAAGTTTAATCAAAATCTGGTCATTGAGCACAGTAACTATACTACCCAGGTAAGGTCAGGGCAGGATCTCTGGGCACCGGGAAAGGGCTGTTTCAGCAGCATCTCTGACTTGGATTGGGATTTACTCAGCTTTGAATTACAAGCACCCCTGGAGTAAATGGGATCATCCAGGTAAAGTAAATGGCTGTGGGGTTGCTCTCTGCTGAGACTGCAGGTGACTCCCAGGTGGGCAGTGCAGGTTGGGGTCACACCCTGCTGCTGGTACCCCAGCTCTCTCCATGGCAGCCCGGGTGACACTCAAAGTGCCACATCCCCAGTCACAGGATGATTCTGAGATGGGTCAGGGCTGTTTCAGGGAACAAGCCATGACTGAGTCACCAGGCACGGCCTCCTGCAGCACCCAAGGGTTTCTGGAAAGGCTCCTGAGTCTGTTGAGCTCCTGTGTTGTGGTCAAAGCGCACCTGCATTTAAAGACCAATCTGTAAACTTCTTCCCAGCCTTCAGCAGCCTCACTACAATGCAGACACTTGTTTTCTTTTCATACCAGGTATTTCTGAGGAGTGACCTGTGTGAGATAGAGCACCATATCTAAGATACAGTCAATTGAATCATAATCTTGGGCAGTGTGCACAAACTGAATGACTCACAGTGGGCCATATACAGTCCTGAGGGACCATGAGATGCTGTAATGTCTGCAGCTCCACAGAAAACCCTAAAAACAAATGAGAATGTTCACATCCGTGTTACTTCATTAAGACCACAGTGTCTGGTTTGAAAACCTGTCCCAAAACAGTAACACACAAGCAACAACTTAATTCACTCATGGCTGTAGAATGGGAATTGACTCTATTGTGAAAGAACACAGAACAATGATTCTTGATTCAGAGGTTGGGGTTAAGAATGATCCAGCTGGAGCAGGAATTACTAAAGCTCTATAAAAATGAGGTAGGTTTTATTTTCTTTTACCTCTACCCTGTTTTGCAGCTGGTCCCAGTCACTGCCTACCTCACAGTTCCAGTCCTGGAGCTGTCCTGTGAGATGGTTGATTTCCAGACCTGCTTTGTTGAACAGACTAAGACAGAACATGTATTCCTGTATAACAGGAGTGGCTGCAGAAGCTACTGGACTGCTTTGCTGGGTATTCTGGTTTTGCAATTGATGTCCTTGTTAGAGAGTTTCACTATGCAGTGTTTTTATTAAGACTGCATACACTCACTCAGTATAGAGGCAGTATGTGATAATCTTGGGTGCAAACATATACAGTCTGCTTTTGTTCTCACTTATGTGGGCTTTCCCCTCCTTTCTTTGCCCTCCCTTTTTGACATTATTGTACCACTACTGGTTTCAGCAGTTACTCCACATCTAACCAAAAGACTGAATCTCAGCCCTCACAATTCCTGGACATATTCTGCTCATTTATAAATCAGTCCTAAGAGGCAACAAGAAACAGCAGCTCCTCACCTCATGGATTCAGTTTGAGCATGAGCCTAATGCTCTTAATAACAGATGGGCTCCAGAGAAAAGATGATCAGGGCCTTATTATTTCAATGTAGAGACTACTGATCACTGCCCTTGATTAGAGGATGAAAACAGGCTTCACAGAAGCCCTCTGACAGCGTGAGACATGATTTATTAGTTGCTCAGCAAAGAGGTGCATTGCCATGAGTGCTACTTGCTGTACACACACAAAGGGTCTTGTATGGCTTTGTTTGATACTTGCCCCTTCCACTGCAGATGAACAGAAAAGGCCGAAGGCCCTGGAAGAATTTTCCATGTTCCCAACTAAAGGCATTTTGGAGGCACGTGAAGGGGAGGCACCTACCAGAGAGATTCTGCAGATCAGCTTTGCTGCAAGGTACAGTTAACAGGACTGAAACTGTACTGTTGACAGAGAGTTGGGGTTGTTCAGCCTGGAGAGGAAAAGGCTCTGGGGAGTCTTAGAGCCCCTTCCAGTGCCTAAAGGAGTTCCAGGAGAGCTGGAGAGGAACTTTGGACAAAGGCCTGGAGTGCTGGGACAAGGGGGAATGGCTTCATACTGACAGAGGGCAGGGTTAGATTAGAAAGAACTTCTGCATTGTAAGGGTGGTGAGACACTGGCACAGGTTGCCCAGAGAAGCTGTGGCTGCCCTATCTCTGGAATTGATTAAGGCCAGACTGGATGGGGCTTTGAGCAACCTGTTCTAGAAGAAGGTGTCCCTGCCCAGGGCAGGGGCTTGGAGCAAGATAAGCTTTGCTGTCTCTTCCAGCTCAAAACGTTCTGTGATTCTATGATGACCCAAAGACTTTAATTTCTTTGTTCTGATTAGGGAGATGCAACTCCTATTAAAAAAAAAAAATCCATTACAAATTTATATTTGGAGGTTATCACATGGTGGCAAAAGTTAGAATAAGTCTATCCCAGTGATTTCAGTGAGCTCTGAAAACTGCTGACAGGGAATTTTCAAGCAAACTGTAGGTGAGGTGTAACAATAACCTCCATCTCCTTGGAACACAATCCAGTGCTTTCCATCACTGGAGCTACTGGTATCTCAGTGGGATGGAGCCTTGAGCAGCTGCTCTAAGCTGTCCCTGCTCACAACAGTGTGGTGGACCAGAGGCCTCCCCAGGTTCCTGACTGCCTAAATTTTTCTGAAATTCTGCTGAGTATGCCTGAAGCATTTATTTTTGTCTGACAAATATGCTAATCAGCATGGCTGAAAATGCCTGGAAGTACCAGAAAGCAAAGATGTTGCTGTATAGCAGCCAGCTCATCTGTGGGGCTCCATAGGAAGAATTCCCAACTCAGCAAAGTGTGGGACCAGGTGCCATTAGGAGATAATTATATGCCAGGTGTGAGGTGATTTTAATAATTCACCTCCCCAGATCAGTGGTCTTCCTGCAGGGGAAGTGTTTTATGAGAAGGAAAAAATAAAGACTGTCTAGCAGAACAGGCATTTGCCTCAGGCCCTTACAACAGCTGGCCCTTAGACACACACAAGTCCTTCACAGGAACAGTCTCAGGAGCAGTGAGTGGCACTAGCCTTGGGCAAATTGTGCTCTTCAATTTGGTGCAGAACTAGAGTTGTTGCAACCTTTTTGATGTTAATTTACAATCTGGACTCCACTGACTGCCCCTTGTCTTAGGGAAGTGACAGAAACTTTTCCCTTCAAACTTTGTCTGTCACAGGGAGGAGTTTTCACATCAAGGCAGTACAAGTGTTTACTCCTAGCAGAGCTTCATTTCATTTATTCACCTAGAACAGAATTTCACAAATAGGATGATATTCTTATTCTTTCAAACATGAATCCAATGTGTTCAGGCAGACATGAACCTTCTTTTCAAAAACCATTTATTGTACCCATGGGACACAGCCCTGTGAAGTGAGATTGTCACCTGGACTTGACACTAGCATTAGGGGGACCTGTGCTCGTGACTGGGAGCATCCTTAGGACACCATTCCCCTCTTTTTCTCCACAAAATCATCTCATCCCTGAACACAGGACTGCACATAGCTGTAAGTGAACTTTTTGCTGTGCATTTTAGGAGCAGCACTGACTATGAAGCTGTTGTGACCATTTCTGGAATGCTGGAAGAGAAGCCTTGCAAGCTGCACCTCAGAGGGCGAGGAGTGCACCGTGGGAAGGTGGATTAAGCAAGACAATGTGGGACAAATGTCAGGGTAACAGGTTGGATGCAGATTTGCCACCAGCTGAGCCTGTATTTTCATCTACTTCTATTCTTTTAGTAAGGATTGGAATTTTAGCAGACTGAAAATTTAGGTTATGAGGAAAGAAATTCTCATGGTACCTTAACCAGCTGTAATCACACTCTGTACTGTTACGTTTATTGCTGTGATAAGCTTAGCTTTAGTCACAGAACAAGGTTTTAAATTGCAAAGCAGCTGTGTAAGTCAGGCCAAAGCCCTCTGCAGAGCCCAGCATGCCTTGAATTACAGCTAAAGACTGCTCATACCTTAAAGTAGCTTTTGGTTTGCCTCATTTATTTATTTGACATTAAAATGGACATTGACACATCATAAAAGCAAGAACTGGTAAATAGGCCAGCATTCCCCAGGCTCTTTTCTCAGTGCCTTACATGAAAAGGGGAAGAGCCAACTTTCCCTGGGCTCCTTGGAAAATTACCAACCTGTGTGTTTCATCATGCTTGGGCCTCGAGAACATCCCCTTCAGTGACAGAGGGAGGAACCCTTCTTCCTTTTCATTCTTTCCCTCCACATGGTTCCCATTTACTATCACTTCTCTTTAAATTATTTTAGTATGACTTTAGCTAAAGGTCACTGGAATTCCCAGTTCTGAGTCTGTTAAGTTTTCCATTCCCATTAAATAAAAGGCTTTTGTTAATGCCTCTTTATCCCTCCAAATAATTCCAATTTTTGGCTCTAACATATGGCCTTGTGTGATTGCTGGGCGAGACAAACTACAGCATGGGATGGTGAAAATATCAAAGAGCTCTAATTCATCATGACCTCCAACTAAAAATCATCATAAAAAGGAAACAAATGTATTGCAAAAACCCAATTGTATTATTAAGTGCAAAAACAAGAGTCAGGACAAAGAACTTCAGTTTGTTACAAATTTAAAGCAGCAATGAGTACATTTCTTTTTTCAA
This sequence comes from Picathartes gymnocephalus, assembly GCA_013390045.1. Classification (NCBI taxonomy): domain Eukaryota; kingdom Metazoa; phylum Chordata; class Aves; order Passeriformes; family Picathartidae; genus Picathartes; species Picathartes gymnocephalus. Next base: position 25,269 of record WEKY01051554.1, read on the forward strand.
GCTGAGTTTCTGTGATCTTCCTGTTCAGACAAGAGAAGAAATTAGGGATGACAAAAGACACAAGATGGAACATGTTTGTATTGGCACTGAAGGACTGAGCTCTTCATGTAGTGCTTGCAGTAAATGTAATGCTGCAATTTGCTTTATGTTAGGTAAGTGAATACGATTAAGCACAAGATTGTCCTTGGAGTCACACAAACTGATAATTAGACATGTATTGTAAAAGAAGGAATGGCCACATCCAAATCCTGGCTTCTAGCAACTCAAGAGAAGCTTTCCATTCAGGCATTTCCTGTGCAAATTCCGTTCTAGTCCTTCCACTTTCTGCCACTGGAGGCTTCGGAGCAGCTCCATCAGCAGCGAGTTATAGCCCATCCTCCAGTGTAGGGACAATTTAAGACACAGACAACTTCTGACTGGGCTAGGACAGACAGTTGTAAAGGCAAGGATGTCAAGTCTTTGCTTCAAAACAAGTTCTTTTAAACTTCTTGAAAAATGGTGAAACCTTTTAAGTCTTTTCGTGTGGACTGACATTTTCATTTTGAGTAACCGTTTTTGCCAATTTGTCGTACAAAAATACTGTCCCATGAACTATTTCTCTCTGGTAATAGTCACAGAATAAAGAGATCAATTAAATTAAAAATATTCATTCATAATCACCACACCAGGGCCTGTAGTTGAATTTCAGCTGAGCTAATTTCTTATGTCAGGAAGCCAGATGCCAGTTTTGCATTTCCTCACCTTCTTAGCAGAGCTGTACCATTAATTCTACTTCACAATTTCTGCCTAAAATTTGTAGCTCTAGTAACAAATCCCAGAACCCACTTGATTTCAGTGCAAATCACTTGCTATGCCTAGGGAAGGCAGAGAGTGAGCTGTGGTGTTGTTCTGTCAACCCTGGAGCTCAATTCCCCGGGTATTCGAACACGGCCGCGGCGCCCATGCCAGTTCCAATGCACATGGACACGACTCCGTACGCTCTGAAATAAAGAACACGTGGAACTAAGAAAAAAGAAAAATACAGCTCTGGTTTACAGCATCCAGGGAAAAAAAATAAAGAATACAATATATTTGAGCTGTCTACTGCTCTCCTGTTTCACTAGGAGAGCCCTGGAGAATTCAGGTTCAAAGCCATTCATGGGATAGAGAAAGTTTCACCAAAGGGACGGTTACCCCATCCAAGGGATGGAGAAAGTTTAACCCAAACTTGTTACCCCTGAGCCTGTGGTTGCTGGACACCCAGCAGGTGTGTGGCCAATGCTGATGCTCAGCGCTCACCTCTTCCCTCTGCGCTTCAGTTCATTCAGCAAAGTGATGACCTGCCGAGCCCCAGTACAGCCCAGGGGGTGTCCCAGTGCTATGGCTCCTCCCAGGGGGTTCACCTTCTCCATGGGAATGCCCAGCTTTTCAACACAGTACACAGCCTGAAAAGACACAGGGAAATGACTTCATGGACATGCTCTTGTCTTCCTTAGTTCTCAGTTCTCCTCCTCCAGTTCAGAGGCCTGACTCCAGCTGGACCATCGTTCTCAGGGGAAAGGAGTGGAACTGATCCAAGGCACAGAGAAGGGAGCTAAAACTGCCTACTTCATCTCAGACTGAGCCCACACACATTCAGACAGACAACCGGACAATAAATCACAGCCCTGGTCAAACAGATGTTGTAAGTTGGTATGAGGGTACGACAGCTAATTCTTACTAGTGGACTTTCTTTTTCTAATATTAAGCTGTATAAGCAATGCCCTGCTCATTTTTATTTGAAGGAAAATAGCCTGCACCTGTTATTAACATTTGGCTGAAGATGTAATATGTGGAACAAGTTAAAAGTCTTAAGCTGGAGACCAAGCTGAAATACACTCAGTTGCCAAGCAATGTGGCAACACAAACATGATGCTCACTCACCTGGCTTGCAAAGGCTTCATTAATTTCATATATCTCAATGTCATTCAGAGTCAGACCTATGGGCCAGAAAAGTCAGGAGTTAAAAGGAGGTATTTTTGCCTCATGACTAAATGAAAGAGAGTAATTGCCTGACAGCCTCCCTCTCTGAATTCCAATTCTACTCAATCTAAAAAAGAGGAGCCTCAGCTCCATGTGGGGTATCTACACTTGAACAAGTTTATGTACAGCAGTGTCTAAAGACTGCAAAACATCACAGTTCACAGCATTGTGTCACTGAGTGTGCTAAGTTTCCTCAGATTAAGTGTGATTTCTCTGCAGAGGAATTAAGGATTGAAAAGTGTTTGGAGAGTGAAAGAGTGAAAGCTACAGGTGGGCATGTGACTGTAGCCAGGCCAGGCTAAATCAGCTCATCAGCTATAAAAACTATTTAACCCAATGAGTGTGGTAAAAATCCTAAGTAAGATGACAAAATTGTAAAGAGAAAAAACATCAAAAACCAAACACAAAACCCACCCCCTCCACATTGGCCATAATAAAGAGAAAACAGTACTAAGTTAACATTAAATCACTTGCCATATGTCAACTCTTGTTGAGCCTGTGCAGGGATTTACTCCTGACCTTCTCAAAGATGAGTGAATGACAATTTACACATCAGTACAAGGGAAGAGCATTGCAACAACCCGAGGCAGGACTTCTTTTAAGGTTTCAGACTTAAGTTCACCATTCCTGTGGCCAACAGCTGCACATGCTTGAATAATATCACCTTAGATCTCAGTCCAAGGAGTCTGATTTGCTTGTGCCAAGCACTGCCAAATGACAGGTGGTTCTCACCTGCCTTTTCCACAGCAACGGGGATGGCGTAGGCCGGCCCTATGCCCATCACGTCGGGTGGGACCCCCACCACAGCAAAGGACCTCAGCACCCCCAGCACTGGCAGTCCCAGCTGTGCTGCCTTGGAGCGTTTTGCCAGGAGAACAGCAGCTGCTCCATCGCTGACCTGGCTGGCATTCCCTGTTGGAAGAGGCCTATTAACATCCTTTTTGTTTTAGTAAAGGCAGGTAAACCACAGGAACAACACAAACGTAACAGCTGAGCTGACCTGCTGTAGTGCTGCCATCCTCTTTGAAGGCAGGTTTCAGCTTTGCCAAGCCTTCCAGTGTCGTGGAAGGCCTGATCCCTTCATCTTGGTGCACAGTGATTGTTTTTTTGTTGCCCTCATTATCTGTAACAGTGGTCTTCACTGGAACAATCTCAGTTTTAAACAGTCCCATCTGCTGAGCTTTTGCTGCTCTGGTAAAAAAAAGAGTATGAAAGGTTAAAATATTTTGGAGGTGAACTGCAGGAGAACTAAGATGAAGAAAACCAGTTAGAGAATGAACTAAGGTGAGATTTGGTACATCATCACTGAGTGGTGGTCAAGACAACAGGCACATTTTTATTTCCATTCATGGGAAGATAAACTTTTTACCTCTACATCAACATTATGGGCATTGTCTCCAAATCTGGGTCACAGGATCACTCATTTCTGAGCAAGATCCCCTTTCTGTTCCCATCAACACCTCTATGCCTGACTGACCACCACCAGTCCCCAACATGAACCTGTATTTGTCCAGGGGTACAGTCACATCACAGAGAGAACAAACGAACCCTGAACTAGCAGCAGTCAACAATTGCCATGACCAGGCAGAATACAATTAACTAAATCAGAATTAGCTCAAGCCATGTAAATTTAATTTTTCCTATCACCAAGATATTTTAAAAGCCTTCAAAGCAGAGCTGATTTAGAAGATTTATCTTCCAGAGGTAAATCCTTCACAGAGAATACAAATTGGAGACTAGAAGCTTGTTTTATCCCTTCATCACTTTGCACTTTTACCAATATAATGAAAATATTCAATGCTCCCAGGTAAGCGAGAATTGGAGCAAAGTGCTGAAGGACAGGTCAGTAACTCCACAGATATCCTGAGACCAAGGCCAGAAAGTCACCCCTTGCCTCATGTGAGCGTGAGGATCACATTCACATACCCTTTTGGTTATCAGTTCCATGGCAGTGAGAAAGGCTGGCATGCCAAGTTCCCTGAGCAGCAGGGCCGGAATTTAAAGGTTAACTACCCTGTGCAGTGGCTTCCTGTTTAGATAAATAATTGGACCAGGCTGATGCTTAAAGAGAGCTCTGAAAGCAAGTTTAACTCTTTGATGGCAGAAACTTTACCCTATCACCTGCCACTGCTCTGCCAGTACAGCCCACTGATTCCGGGGTCAGTTGACTTTGGCAGTGATTGAAGCCAAAAGGAAGGTTATGAGAGGTAGGACTGGACTCACTCAGAGCCAAACACCTGCAGCAAGCACAAGCCACTCTTCTCACAAGCTCAGCACTTCTCTACAAACAGCCATACTCAACTATTCCCTCATGGGAAAGGTTCCTTCTGCTGCTGCTCCCACATTCAGGTTCCAGTGATCTTGAGCCAAGGCCACTATGAAAATACCTCACCATGCAGCTGTTCCAGAAACCTCCCTGAGGTTCTATCATAGAAACACAGAATGGCTCGGGTTGGAAGGGATCTTAAAGATCATCCAGTTCCACCCCCTCTGCCATGGGCAGGGACCTTTGGATGCTGAAATAAGCAGGGCACTCAGTGTTCAGGGTCTGTGTGCCCAGTGATACTTGTGTGAGGTCAGTCACACAATCCCAGTACAGCTCTGGACTCCAGTTCCCTCCTCACACACAACCCCACACAGGCACTGAATTTCAGTCTGACTCCCTCAAGCTTCTTTGCTCACTATTAAGGACTGGAAGGCAACACAAAGGCTGCACTTCACCACTAAGCAGCAGTGTGTTTTCTAGCTGTACTTACTTCTTAACTAAAAGGTTAAAAAACCTAAAAAGACTAACAAAAAAGGCATTTACTTTTGTTGGGAAGCCAAGGCAAATGCATCTTGCTTCTTCCGGCAAACTCCAAACTTCTCTGCCACATTTTCTGAGGTTATTCTGGGGAAAAAACATCACAGAGTTAATCCAAGGAGACATCTAATGAAGCTACAGCTGGCTTTTACTAAGACCACATGAGGTACAAGTAATGGCTTTAGTCTCAAAGTCAACTGCTGCCTTCTCAACTTCGAACTGCTGGCAGAAGCTAATCCTGAATCAAATCTAGGACCAAAACAAAGTTCAAATCCATTCTCCTTGCTCAACAAGCCATTGATCTTAAGACAAGAAAGCCTTCTATCAGAGTTGGTGATCTCCCCCCATTTCATATCATTCATCTTCCACCACAGCCAAGGATGCCAACACACACGGCTCCAAGCTCACCACATTCAGGCTGCTTTGTAACTGTGGTCATTGCGGAGACAGAGCATCTGTAAAACCCTTAAATTGTGGGAAGGGGAAACACTTACCCCATAGGAATAAGGCAATCTCGAGCTTTGGGGTTATCCATCATGCTGGAACTGATATCACCAGGGTTATTTGCACTTCTGAGGGACATTGTTTCCACACTAAATACAAGAAAAATTTGAATTGCTCCATTAAGACTGATCAAAATTCAGTATCCTGACAACATGCTTTCCTACTATCCCACAGAAATGCAGCTGCTAATTACGAACTGGCTGAGGCAGAAGCTCTTCAATCATCAATTTATGAATTATCATGAAATGAAAACAGATTGTGAGATTCAATTGGTTCTTGCATAACTAGAACAGGATACCAATGTCAGCAGTTAATTTCTTGTGTTTCCACAGCTAGGAAGGAATTGCTATGATTCTGGCACATTTGGCCTCAAATATAATAAGAAACCCAAGGTTCAAGGGCTGGAGTTTTCAGTGAGATTGTCAACAGACATAAAAACACCACTCAGATCTTAGGAATAGGTTGGCAGTACAAAACGAGAAGTATTGAGCAAACCACGGCAAAGAGATTTCAGTGAGTTGCACCATTTGTGTTTCGCAACACAAAGAATTTCAGACATGGATCTCATAGGGTGCAATCTTTGATCCACAAATGAATTAACACATTGAAGATATTCAAATTTACTACAGAAATACAGATCCATCACTTAAGACTCATGAGCTTCTGTAAGGTCAGCCTAGATTATGAAGCCTACAATGGGAAGAGGTTTTGAATTCTACTCTGCACCAAACAAATGCCCTCATGAAGAATAAATAACAAAGAAACTATTCCTGGAAAATGAAAGGCAAGCAGAAAGTAAGGCAGCTTGTAATAAGTGCTATCAACAATTTAAACTAGCTCTAAGATGGGACACTCCATCATTGACTTCAGCTGCATCTGCTCCAGAAGGAAGGCATAGGACTGGGTTTTAAGTAAGAGAAACCTCAGCTGCTGTCTTTTGTGTTTTCATCCAGCGTTTCTCCACTCTGTGGAACAATAAGACTTAGGATAAACCCAACTCCCAAAAACTATTTGTAACTTATGGATTGTGTCTTCATGGAGGACCCTGCAGGGCAGAGGCCAGAGAGCTTCCCACAACAAAACCCAGTGTCTGGCACACCCAGGGGTGCAAAGACTGTCAGTCCCTTTAAGCACATCTTGGTGGACATTACTGTGTGCAGTAATGATTAATGAAAGATTAGAGTCATCAAGGTATAAAAAAAGAGAAACCCAGGATTTTAGCCTCAGAATTACTGAATAGATTTTTTTTCACTCCTTCTTCTGAAGTCAATGTTTATGTGGTCACTAGTATTTCCCCAAAACCAACTTAACATTTACATAATCCTCCAAAAAATAAACACTGCTTGTGGTGTTAGGACTGAAGCACACGACAGCTTGTCTGTTCAGCACAGAACAGATCCCTGTAAATCTGCAGAACACGCATTAGCACATGTAGGGTATTAATTTCTTCATCCAAGAGAGCTGCTGGTCTTTCAAGAAGCTAGTTAACTGGAGATTAGCTAAACAGCTAATTATGGCAGGCTATTGCACAGGGACAGAGTGTTACCTCCAGGAAGCCTAAGCAAGCACTATGAAAATACTTCCTTACCCACAGGCCAAGCCAATGTCATACGATCCATTTCGGATGCCACCTGTAACAGCAGTGCATAAATATTCTTACTGTCATCAGGAGCAAAAGCATTTCCAGCCCAGCTGCAGTTTCCAAACACCTGAGCACCCCATACAGCCAAAGGGGCATTTCCTCACCCTCCTGCCAGCCAGAGTGAGAGCCAGGCCAAGGAGCTGATGGGGCTGAGGACTAACATGGGGCCAGAGAGAACTGGAGGGACCCTTCTGGAAGCTGCCTGATAGGGAGGTGATGGTGGAACATATCCCCAGAAAAACAAGTTACTTCTCTAGGGATAAACTTGGCCACTCAAGGATATAAAAGTATTTAGCTAACACCACACTGAAAATTCCCTGCAGCACAAGACATTATCACTGTTTTTATTGCTCAGACACTGGAGGGCAGGAGGAATGAGCTCTCGGGGTGGGACAGGTATCGACTCTGAGGCCAGTGCCCACAACACCTACCAGCTATGTTGATAATGGCCTGTAGCCCCGAGGAGCACTGCCGGTTCACACTGGAGCACGGCACTGTCTCTGGAATACCACTGGAAAACAAGACAGGGTTGGCAAAGACTCAGCGATGAAAACCAACAACAACACAAAGCTCTAAAGAGTGCATTAATCCACTAGATTAAACTTTAACCCTCAAGTTCCAGACAGATCCCTTTACCCACTTCTTGATCTGTTTGCTCTTGCACTAAGGGAAAGCAAAGTTCAAAGATAATTTCCAGATTTCATTTGCAAGTGGCCCCAAGTGCTGCTTCCCCATGGGTCTGTCTTCAAAAGGTCCCCTGAAAGGAGGGCCCTCCCCTGGAGATCCTGAGCTCTGAGCCAGGCCAGAAACCCTGAAAAGCTCTGTAATATTCCTAATTATGGCAGGATGTGCCTGCACCTCTCCAACGTGGTAGCTGCGCAGTGATTGACAGAAGCAAACAATGGCAGCAGAAACTGGCTGCAATATTTGGAATTTGGGATCCAGCTCAGTATGAGCCGTTGACCAACACTGGGCAATTACAGAGAGAGCCCATCCATGGTTTTGGGACCAGACATGGCAGACAGAAGTGCAGCCTCCCAGTGCAGAGAGGGGGCAGGTGCAGCTGGGAGCCCGCAAAACATATGTCCCTTTCAGAGGCCCAACACAGGGAGCACACACAGACTAAACAGCCTCACCTCTGCCTGTCCACTCTACCATCAGCATTCTCCGAGCACTCTGGATCAAAGTTTCTAGTTTCTAGGCAAAAGGTGATTTGCTGTAATTCCTGGGAGTGCACGAGCCTCATGGCAACCTCTGACCCTGTACTACTCCATGGCCCAAAGAGGAGAGGTAGAACCTCAGACTGGCTGAGAGCTTACCTGAGAAACTGTGCAACTCTTGCAATCAAGGCACCAGCTCCAGGCTGCAGCACATTCCCTGAGTGCAAAGACATAATTCCAGTCAATTGGCTGCATTCCCCTCACAGGCACTGAAGGGATGTTCCCATCACCACAGCTCTTTACTGCCCAGCACCAGATCAGAGCCCCGCCACCACCAGGACAGGCAGAAAAACATCATGCTACACACTAACACCTTCCAGCCCCACGAGACTTGTGAGTATCCCACAGGACACGAGCAGCCCGTCCCACACAGCTGTGCAGACCAGGAGTTTCACGGGGCAGAGGCTGTCACTCACCCACACAGATGTCTCCCAGGACCTCAGGACGGAGGTTGACATCCTGAAGGACAGCTCTCATGACAGCAGCCAGCAGCTCATCTGGTGTCGTGTCCTAAAAGCACAGGGTGATCATCACCACCACCAGTGAACACCAGTAAATGCCCTGTCACCAGTTCACTCTCAGACCACTTCAGAGGGCTCTGGCATGTGGTGCTAAGGCAGCTTTACTCCGCTTCTCAGCTCATGGGGGTTGTTGTTTTCCTACCACAGCAGAATTACCTGCATGATTTTACTCCAGGTTTCCTTCAGGCACTGTAACACACATGCTGCTTTGTTACCTACCTCAGATTTATAGGAACACTCTCTGTGGGGCCTTCAAAATCACACAACTACTGAGGTTTAATGGAGCCACTCCATTTATTTTGTGAAAGAAATAGGGGTGACCCCTCAGCTGGTGGGAAACACTGCCAGCATGAGGAGACCTCTTTGGAAGGATGACAAGGAATGAGCACCCTTTGGGATCATCCTGGCACCGTGTTCTTGCCCAGGACTCTGTGGATGCCAACCAGGGAAAAGCGGGTTCCAGAAGAGTGGCAGGTCCGTGCCAAGCTGTGCAGGTGAGGGACACGCCGCTTGAAAATGGGCTGCTCCGTGTGACAGGGCAGGTGACAGCGGACTGTGGCTGGTGCCCGGGCTGCGAGGGGAGCTGGGGCACAATGCCCGACTCCTTTGGGAGGTGCCACTGGCGCTGCCACACCTGGGCCACGCACTCCCAGCATTAAAACCATCATAAAGCGCTGGCATTCAGACTCTTCCAGGGGCGGTGAGAGAGTCCGGGGCGTGCTCTGGGGCTCAAGCAGGGCTCCAGCACCCGGGCGTGCGAGGAGGAGGAAAAGAAGGGGGTGCCCCTCTCCCAGTGGGGGTGCCCGGCACCACGGGGGGCAGGCGGGCAGGACGCCCCGGCCCGTCCCTTGAAGCCGCCGCGGCGGGCGCGGCCGATGGCGGTCCTGCGGCCGTGCACCACCACCACGTCGTCGGGGCTGCTGGCCCGCGGGGGGCCCCCGGCACAGGGCACGGCACAGGGAGCGGCCCCCGGGCCCGGCGCAGCCCCGGCCAA
>WEKY01051555.1:0-10522 GCA_013390045.1 Picathartes gymnocephalus
CGTTTTTCTGGACTTCTGTAAAGATTTTGACAGAGTCCTCCACAACATCTTGCTCTCTAAATTGAAAGAAATGGATTTGATGAATGGATTGTTAGATGGATAAGAAAGTGGTTGGACAGTCTCATCCAGAAGTAGTGATTAACAATGGATATCAGTGACCAATGGTGTTCCTCAGCGGCCATATTGGGACCACTGTTATTTAATATCTTCATTAATAACACNCAGCGGCCATATTGGGACCACTGTTATTTAATATCTTCATTAATAACACAAGTGAAAGGATCAAGTGCACCCTCAGCAAATTTGCAGATGTCACTGAGCTGAGGGTGCAGTGACACACCTGAGGGATAGGATGCCATCCAGAAGGACCTGAAAAAGCTCGAGAAGTGGGCCCATGGGAATCTCATGATGTTTAACAAGACCAAGTGCAGGTGCTGCACCTGTTTTGGGACAACCCCCAGTATCAACACAGGGTGGGGTATAAACAGATCAAGAGTAGCCCTGCCCAGAAGGACATGAGGGTGGATGAAAGGCTGGACATAAGCTGGCCATGTGCACTCACAGCCCAGAAAGCCAACTGTGTCCCATTCTACATCCAAAGAAACATTGGCAGCAAGTGAGGGAGGGGATTCTTCCCCTCTACTCTGCTCTGGTGAGATCCCACCTGCAATGCTGCATCGTGCTCTGGGGTCCTCAGCACAAGAAAGACATGGACCTGTTGGAGTGAGTCCCGGGAAGGGACACCAAGATGATCAGAGGATGGAGCACCTCTGCTTTGAGGAAGGGCTGAGAGAACTGGGATTGTTCACCCTGAGAAAGAGAAGGCTCTGGGGTGACCTAAGTGTGGCCTTCCAGCACCCGAAGGGACCCTACAAGAAAGACAGAGAGAGACTTCCTACAAGAGCATGTAGTGACAGAACAAGGGGGAATGGATTCAAACTAAAAGAGAGTGGGTTTAGATGAGATGCTAGAAGGATGTTCTTTGCTGTGAGAGTGGAAAGGCACTGGAACAGGTTGCCCTGGGAGACCGTGGATGCTCCATCCCTGAAGTTGTTCAAGGCCAGGCTGGATGGAACGCAGACCAAACTTGTCTAGTGAAAGGTGTTGGAACTAGGGTGGTTGGAAGGCTCCTTCCAACCCAAACTATTCTATGATGAATCTATGATTCCATTTATTTTATTCCATTCCAGTTTATTTTATGTATTTTATATTAGTATACAATAATACAGTATATATAATGCTATAATACAGTATAGATTGTACTAAGTGGATATTCTAGACTATAAATTTTACATATATTAGATTACATTTGTATATAAAAGCTATATATTTATAATACTACATATGTCTACTCATATTTGATATATAGGAAGTTAAGTATATATTCTGTTATAGTATATAGATAATACATTCTTATATATTCTTATGTGTGTAACATCAACAATTCCTTATATATTTGTATCTATATATGTCTAATTGTGTATGTAATATTGATATGTAGAAAAATACAGAGATATAAAAAATTAATTTACATACAGCTGTTACATAAAACATAAAAAAATACATGGGCTATTAATTCTTTATTATTTTGGAAAATTAAGACTGGCTCAGAACTATTTCAAAGGTGCTAATTGTAAGTGAGGACACGTAAAGCCCAATATCTAGTATGTCAAGTGTTTGATAAAAATTTTATTCATTTACATGCATGACTGAGTAAATACATTTATTTCATGACAATTGCATTCTACCTCTGCTTGGTCAGAATAAGCAAGGTAGGGCAAAAACCAGGAATTGATTTCCCAGCATCCTCTGAAATAATATTATTTTTACTATGAAAAATAATTTTAAATATTGCTTCAGTGTTGTAACTACTGCAGAACCCCAGGGAAGGAACAAAGAATGTTTCCTTTCATTTGAAATTCACCACTGAGATTTTGATCTCATGTACAGAGATTCATGTACAGATTCATCTGAAGGTTACTAAGATAGCTACCAGACAGAATGATAATTTTTCAAACTGAAAGATAGTGCAAATTTTTGGATGTTTATAGCTTACCGTCTTACAGTTTTTTCAGAGCCGAAGAAAATTAAATTTTCAGAACAAGCAGTACCCTTAAAGCAAATAGCATTCATATGACAATTATCCTGGATTTGGTGTTATGATACATTTTTCTCCAAAGAAATAGGTTCCAAATTTTCTGATTTCGGGGTTTTTTTTCCAGTTCCAGATTAATATATATGGATTTACAGACTTCAACATTTAAACCTCTTAGGTGTTTACATCCCTGATTAAGAGAGGTCTTTGATTTTGGGGATATGTATGTACTTGGAACCCTTCTTTATTTCTTCAATATGGGACATCAAAGACAGAACAGGATTTTCTGGGTGAGAGTTTTTCTATTTTTATAGTACAAGTGGCAGAATTTAAAATCTGAATACTGACAAACTCAAAAATTCAGTATGAATTTGAGCAGTTAAAATTTACCTCTGGTTAATCAGGTTTCTAATTTAGGTTTCTAAATTTAAAACCAAACAAATATGACATTTACACTTTAGCTATAATCCTCTATTAACTCTACTGAGTTGAGTCTTTTTATTTACTTACTATTATTTTACTATTATTTATTATCGTTATTAACCTAACTATTATTACACTAGATTATATTAGAAGTCCCTTGCAAACCAACCAAATGTAATTTCCAAGGCAGAAATTGTTAAGTAGTATTGAAAATTAGAATTAATACACCCAAAATCCCCAAACTGACCTCTTTTCATCTTAGTTCCTTACATAACTGAGGAAGGAGGCTGGGTAGTTTTAATTAAAAGTGCTTTTTAATCACTGAACAGAGCTAAGCTAAATAGTGGCTTTACAGATGTTATAGCATTTGGAATTCCTAACAATAGAATACCCATTACTTCTAGAGTTAACACACTCAAATGTATAAGCTTTAGCAGCTGCTAAGATGACCCATTTCTTAGGTTATTCATATGCAAAGTGAGTATGTTTTTGAGCAAAAACTAACAGTTTAAAAATAATATTCTTATGAATGCTATTGTTCTGCAGATGTGACTTGCCAAGGCTCATTGCAAGTAATGAAATTATATCGCTTTCCCCTTTTCCAGTGCAGATGAGATTAAATTCCCGAATGACCCAAATGTTTAGCCACATTTAGTCCCAGATGAGTCCTGTTTGCAGGGTATAATAACCTTAATATCATTCTACTGTATATGATAGGACAAATGGTACTGCATCAGAAATTAATTTTTCACTGCCATTACTTTTTGCACATATGACAGCTTTATATTAAAAGGTTCATTTTATGGAGTTGTTTTGCCTTTTATTTACATAACTGGAAGCAAGGAAAATAATTTGGGCAGTGACTAACAATAAATTTTGCAAATTGATATAGATCTAGTTCTTCTAGCATGCAGCCAGATAAAGAGAATGCTACAAGTTAAAAAAAAGTGTGTGTTGCTCTTCTCATACCAATTGGTAATATTGTCATTGGTGTCAGAAAAATTAATCCACAAACACCAGATGTTTATGTCCAAAAAGGAGACAGAGGAGTCCTGTTAATTTATTCAAATAAAGGGACAGGCCATGGGGCATTTCCCCTTGGGTCTCTCAAATTTTTTTGAGGACACAGCCTCCTTTTTATCCTGATTTCCTGGCCACATTTCCCTCTCTCTTTCCCCACTGTCTGAGGTACTTGAGAGGTACAGACTTCCCAAAATGTCTAATACCTAAGACCCCCTTCTAATGTATGCTTTTTCTTTTTCTGTGGATTTATGGTTCCTCCCATTGTTTCTTTTATCTCTCCGTGCTAGTTTTATCTACTAGCAGATCCAGTTTGTTTGTAAAGACAAAACTCATTCCTTTCATTGCCAATTTATCTTCCTTTTCAGAATATGAAGTTCTTAACAAGAACATTCTCTTACAAGTTTGTAAAGTTCTTTATTCAGATAGGATGTATTTTTAATAGCAAGCAAAAAAGCATTAAAGATTCAACCACTTCTATAATAAGATGCCTGTAAGGACAAATTAATTCATGGTGCCAAGGAGAGGTGACCTGAATATTACAACTTTTATGTTAATCTATTTACTTTATTCCACAAAGCTAGAAGGATTTTAGAAAAGAACTTTGAAACATAAGTGTAGATACATACAAGTACATTAATAAGCATTTCTTGTATAATTCATAGTCTGTTTTTAATTCATGATATACTCATCAAGTCATGTGTGCACACGCACCCACCAATCCTGCCATTGGTACAGTAGACAGAATGCAAGTAGTGTAATATTCAAGATTTCAACCAATCATAGGCTGAGTGGTAAGACTGTTATCTCTCAAAAATCACCTTTTAAAGTGAGATTGGAACTACTTTACAGGATAAGCTTGTCATAGTGATGTCAGATGAAAAAGCTTAACCAAACAAACACCACAGTAGAAAACGGTCTTGAAAGGCTGCAATTTCAATCAACAGCTGCTACAGGAGCACTTGAAGGTTTTTCTCCAGTCCTAATTGCTGTTACTGACACAATTATTTGCTTTATCGGATGAAATAATTGTAACCAACCTTTAACCTGTGAAAACATCATTATGCTGTGCTTTGGTACTCATCAGAAATACCGGGCTTTCTGGTGTTGTGTGCTTGGACCTTCCATGTTGCCTGCCTTCCCTCTCAGTAAGATGTCTTGGATTCACTTCAAAATTAAAATATATCCTTCAGTATTTCATTGAGGTAAAGCTCAAATGCACCAAAAGTTATGTGATGTGTGTGCCCTTTTGCTCTGCCTCTTTTTTCTGCAAGCATAGCTGAAATCAATACAACTAAGCTTAAAAACTCATAATATGCTATTTATCCTAGGCTAGGAGCATGTTGATATGAATGTGTATATCGACATATGTGCTAATAGACAGTTCACCTCCATGGCAAATATATTTCTTATTTCCCACTGTAGGACTTAGTTATACATAGCTATATTTATATACTGGAGATTTATTTTGCTGCTGGTAATACCAAAACAAAATATAAAAGGCCTGTCCCCACCACAGTCTGTGAAATATATTTGACAGGATATTGTTACATGTGGCCACAAGCGGAATTAGACTTTCCAGCAGTATTGTGAAGTCCACAGAAAAGAGGATGCTTGGTGTTTGATCTTCTTCTGATCCTTTTTTTAAAATATTTAAAATGGGAAAGAGGGGTAGAGGGGGGAAAACCAAAAAGAAAACTCAAAACAACATCAAAAAACCCCCAAAGTATGATGGATTTGAGAAAATAATGTTTGAGAAAATAATTTTCTTCTGTGTTTTGTTGTTTGGTTTTTTCAGGGAACTTCACTGCTTTCAGCTGTGAGAATTGGAAGCCTTAAGAAGAGTCTTGAGCAGGTTCTGCTTGGGATCTGTTAGTCAAGAAGTCACAGATCCAACCTGCCACAGTAACAGGCTTGATGGCAGCTGCACAACAAACAGGTAAGTGTTGGGGAGCATCCTGCATGTGGATGTAGTATAGAGAAAAAAATCAAAACAAAATAATCCATCTCTGTATTGAAAACAAACATCCCAGTTTTCTGGTCTTATATTATTACTGTTCAATGACACATTTAAAAGATGGCAAAGTATGGACAGCATCTCCTTTCATATTCATTCTGTACGTTTGAAGAAAGTATTTTACTCTTTTCTCATGTTGATCTGCAGAAGAACTGCAAGGTGATTCATGCTGTCAGTTCTCATTACAGATGTACATCAGAAGCAGCTCCTTTGTCATGGTCAAGGTGGGTTTTCGGCATATCCTTCTCTTGTGGCCGGGAAAAGCTGCCTTAGATTGGCTGCTCTCCTAGCATGCAGCCCTCCCAATTAAAGGATGGCTCAGCTGCCAGGATGCTGCCATTCAGCACCCAGGGCCTGCCAGGTTGTTTCTGCCTTCCTCTAGCCTTGAGCTGAGGAAGAGGGGAGAATGCCTGTGAAAGTAGCCGTAGGGGTTTATCGGGTTTAAGACTGCGATGTGGAATGCAGCTTGTGACTGATGTTGCAATGAAATGTATAAAAAGTCAGTCCTGATACTTTGAAGTGCCAGTTTTCTCATGTCACCTTTGATTGCATTGCTAGGCAAAAATCCCTTGTGTCATCTTGAGAAGAAAAACTAAAACCAAATTAATAGATTATGGGAGAGGGAATAAAAAAATAGCTTTCCTCTCCACCTAATCTGTCTCTTTTAATTAGAAATGTGTTTAATATAAACAAAGGGTAGCAAACATTCTCTCCCTTCTATTGTTCTAGCTGACAAGGTTGAACAACTCTAATCCATAATATCTGTAATATTAATTTATGACTCGCATTTCTTGTTTTTCTCCTGTCTTGCAGCCTTGTTAATTATATATTCATCTAAAGAATCAAGGAATATTGTCAAATAATGGAAAGGAATATCTTTTTCTGTTAATTAGGCAAAGGATGTGAAATTGCCACCTATTGCATATATCAACAAGGAGGAAACCATGCAGCTGAAGAGTAAACAGGCTGAGTGGTAATTAAGGTTCTCTTCCCTTTTTGATACAGCAACTTTAGTTTTGTGGTAGTTAAAGTACACGGAATTTGTTCTTTCTAATCTCCAAAACGGTGTGTTAGGAGGGTTGAGGTTGTCTTGGTTTATATGGGATTTATGCAACATTAATAATGCAGTTTTATCCTGTCAGCACTTCAGAGTCTCTTCTGCTTGGGGCTGAATGTGAAATGTTTTTAAAGCGAATCTGTGACAACTAAAATCACAGCTCATCTTGATTATACATTGTGAAATAAGCATTACATCTGTACCATTTATCCCTATTTTACTCTGAGTTCTGGGTACAAAAATATCTGTATTTTTATAGTACAAATGTTAACAAAAGGTCAACAGGACATTATCAGAAAGAACAGGCTCAGCTGTATAGATACATATATAATCTATAAAATTTCCCAATGTACATGTCAAACTGATCACAACAAATTAATATCTTGGCGAAACTGATGCCATCTTGATTTTTGCCTTTCTTTCTCTTATATGTTCTCTGTAGTCTTTACACCTGTATTTGTAGCTATGTAGTCTAATATTGTAACTTGGCTTCATTATTTTCCTAGGCAGAAAGACAAAACAAATTCCACGACCCCTACGCTATCTTGGTTCTTAGAAACCAAGGTTGAGACCAGCTCTTCAAGACATATTTTTTATAAACAAGGTTTAGTCCTCACTTGAGGAGGGAGGATTTGGAAGGTGCTAGAGCTGGGGGGTATGACTTCACTGAGTGTACTTCTAACTGGGGGCTCTTGTCAGATATACTAATTTGCGAAATCTATAAAATTGTATACGCATTATGCGGGGTGTACATCTTCGGCATTTTCCACCTGACAAATAGTGCAGCTACGGATCCTTATATAAAGGTAACCCCTTCCTACCACCCTAACTGTGTCTGGCTCATGAATCCAGGAGCAGAGAAAAAGGCATCAAGGCTGGCTGGCCAACAGCACTGGCAGGGTGAGGAATTGTGAAATTTGATGGACTGGAGAGCTACAATGGATTCTCTTTTTAGCATCCTTTATTATCACTGACAAAAGATCATAATCAGATGCTTCAAAGAATATGGCAACAGATTTTTAGCATTTGTGGAAATTCCTACATTTTTACTTGATTTTCTGGTACCAGTTGTCAGAGGTTTGCTTGAATATTGAAATAAGATTTAATACTATGTCCAAAGCTTCTCGTTGCTTAATATCAACAGAAATTTTACTTTTAACTAAATCCTTCAGAAAATAGAGGATTTTATATTATAACCATGAGAATTTTGATGGTTTTTACCAGTTTAATTGAATACAAAATAATATCTGTTTGTGAATACCAGAATAAATTTTGGTTCCGTTACACTAAATATATTTACCTCACAGATAGTCTAGAAACTTTAAATGTACTCAATTTATTTGTTTATAATTTAAATTGCCTGTATTTCAGTTTCATTAAAAATTTCTTCTCCTGTCTTATAATATAAGTAGTGCAAAGCTGTTTTCTTTGCTCTTACCTTATTTACTTCGGAATTTATTAAGGTTTAAGAAAAAAAGGAAAGTGAAGAAATTAGAGTTTTTTTTTTTTTAATATTCTAGCTTTTCAGCTAAAGTATTTAAAAATATGAAAATATTTATTTTTCTTATTTTTTTTCATTACAATATTTTTAGGCAGGATAATTTTTCAGTTTCTAGGTATGTAGCTGTTTCTTTTAAAGTGTACTTTTTTTTCTCTTAACTGCTGAATAAAGTTTTGGTCCTGATGGCCCATTTGAGTAAAATTTTTGGGCAGAGTTAGGGACTCAGATATTCAAAGCTTCTGTGAATGTTAGGAAAATAATCAACTGATACAGGAGAGTTAATCTAAATCAGCGGTCTTTGATGTACTTTTTTCCCCACAAACCTCTTCAGGATTTTTCTCACCATCATGATGGCTCCTGCTATCTTGACCTTAATCATTCTGTCACCTTTTCACAATGTCTTTCCTAACATAAACATGGACATTAAGTAGTTTGCTGTAGGATGGTGTACAGATCAGAATTCATAAACGTGGGAGAGTCTTAGGGAAAGGACTTCAGAGAATGTCCTATCAGTATTCTTGATGCACGCTCTGAAGCTTTGGTACAAGCACCTGTCAAAGGCAGGAGTACAGGTTACTGCACCAACATTGGCATTTCATATGATCTTGAGGTGTTTCAGGGAAAGAAACACTATTTTGGATTGTTTTACCTCGTCCTATGGAATGAATTCCCATCATCAGTAGGTGCTTCCTTTGGAGAAATACCATGATTTAATTACATTTAAAATCCCGCTGTTGTCTTAAGAGTTGACACTGCTATGTAAACTACGCAGCACGAGGGTAGGTGATTCAGAGATCCACATTAACAGTATGGTCCTCATGTGAACTAAAATGCTGATGCAAATGTACCTAATGAGACATATCAGTAATCTCCCTCGGTAGGAAGCTTGCTATGTTCCCAGAAAGTAAGAAAGCACGAAAGTATAAACGGTAAACTTTAAATCAGACTTTTGAAAACTTTCTGGCAGTTTACAATCTAAGGATATTTTCTAGTTCTGGTGAAGCAAATCATTCTGTTTAATGACAGAGTTAAACTGTGACTATTCTCTCAGGATATGATTTTAATATTTGCATCTACAAGTAAGAAATATTTGTGGTGATTAAAAAAGAAGCACATTTATGTCTTTGACTTGTCTTTGACAAGTAGTGACATGACTTTATGAGTAGGTTCAATCCTATCAAATTTGGCTTATCATCAACATTGCAATAACCTGCTTTATATCTTTAAAGAGATTTTAATAATATTTCCTAAATTGAAATGGTGTTTAACAAGAACTGTTTTGGATTCAAATGCTGTGTTTAGGAATAATATTAAAGAAGAATTTGATTTGTATGAAAACCCCTGTGCAAAATTTAAGGGTTGAATGCATAACTTTTTTTATATTCTGCAAATTTTTCATCCAGTTACATGAAAGTTTAGTCTGTAGTAAAATTATTAGCAGAGCTCTGCCCCATATTGCCTTCTGGAAGAACTGTAATTTTCCAAATGTGCTTAGTGAAAATGATTTCACAACCTTACACAAGGGAAAAAGTGAGGACATTAAGTTGTTTTAGTTGAACCCTCATTTTACAACATCTAAACTATTTCTACTTTCATAGCATTGTGAAGGTTTGGGGAAAAGTGATTTTTTTTTTAAATTATGTAACTATTTCCTCTTAACTTATGCATTTCAAAAAGCAGCATGCAGTTTAACTGTAAAATTCTGTATTGTTCAGACTGCCTTCAAAACTGAACAGACACATCTCGATCTGATGAACAATGATACAGAACAAATAGTCTGAGTAATAAAGGAATAATCCAGCTTCAAACCTAATTCAATAGAGATTTCCACTGAAACAGCTTCAGTTGTTTCCATGAGAATCTGAAATAAATAACCTGCCTCTTGTTGCTGCTGAGTAGCACACAAAGTAAAGATTCGGGTAAGACTGGTATTAACATAGCTAAACAAATGGATAATACCCACTATAGTAAGTTGTATCCCGCATGCATGAAAGTGGGTAAGAATTATACAGCTGAAAATAATTCAGAGACACAGGAAATAGCACAGCTGAGGAGCCTGACCCAAAACATAATGGACCAATTTTGATATGATTGATCATGATCATAAATAACTTCATGGAATTAAATTACTCCTCAGAGCAGTTCCAAATATATTCTGCATGCCTTCACAAACACTGAGGGTAAACTCACATAAAACCTGTATATAGCCCTTAGAAAACATGTGTGGTTTTGAACCAGGTGGGAATAGTGACCATCTTGGCTACATCAAACACAAATAAATTGAATTTAAAATCTCTGATCAGAGGAAAAGTGCCAGCAAAACCTCAACTCTGGGCATGAGAAGACATCTCAAGCTGCTCAGGGAAATAGTAAGTAGGGTCCCCATGGAAAATGTTTTTACAGGTGCTG
>WEKY01051556.1:0-33405 GCA_013390045.1 Picathartes gymnocephalus
TATGCAGGAAGAAAGCAGCACAGAAACTCATGCCACAGCACAGTTTTGTCCTTTCATTTTATCCTCTCCACTCCAAATCCAAAGCTTATTTCATTTCACCAGCTTTTCCAGCATGAGCTGGCCTTTGTTTTTATTCATTCCTCTACTACTTTCACTGTTTCAGATGCCACATTTTGTCATCTTCCTGCTGCATCCAGAAAATGCTCCTAAAAAGCTTAAAACAGTGGTGAAGAAAATCCCCGACCAGTAAGTAGTTCTATACAAAAGGTTTATGCAAGATAACTCCTAGTCTCAGACACAGAAACTTTTTCAGAGTGGTGGTCTTTTCTTCTCAGTTTTACAGCTGACATACTTGAAGCAAATTAAGGGTGAGCAATTTGCTATCATTAGACCATTTGCCTCTGACTGAATTTGAACCCTTCAGATTTCCAGCAGTTTGCAATGCCCATTAAGCTACAGTTATGGGTCTGGCATGCCTTATGTTCCTACGAAACAGCAGCGCTTGTGCTGCACAAGATGACTGTTATCAAAACAGATGCTGACGTACCAAAATCAGCAGGAATTTCTCAACTAAGAATAGCCAAATCTCTCATAGGAAAACTGCCTTTCTTGAACTGTCTGTATCCTTCTTTGGACTACAACCATGTAGAGAGCCCATAAAATAAATAGGATCAGTTATTTATTTATTCATTTTATTTAGATACTAAAGTCATCTACATCATATTTCAAATTATATCAGTAGTTGCATCTGATACAAAAGTAAGGACTTTCATAGCATTTTATGAAAGTCCTATCCTATCATCAGCAAATTTGCAGACTACCAGTTAGGAAAATTAGCCACGGGCCAAAGATGTAAACTACTGAATAAATAACTGGAATAGAAATAGTCATCATCAGTCAGGATTTAGGGGATTGAGTCACTCTTTCATTACATTTGAATTAATTTCCCCAAATTCTGGGAGTACTGGATACAAAGGGTTTCTATTTATCACCTCTAATTTACTATTACAAATTGCACATGATTCAGTGGTGTCCGCTGAGAAAAAGAGAGCGTGTGAGCAAGTAATCAGCAGTGCAGTTCCCAATTATCAGCCAGATCAGCCCCCATCAAAGTACAGAAAGTAGAGCTCCTCATCAAATTCCATGCTTTCCTCTCATTTCTCTTCTGCAGGGCCTGGGTGAGCCAGCAGCCGCAGCTTGAGACAGTAATCTCACTAGTTAGCATTAACAATAATAAATATGCAAAAAAACCCTCTTTCCACTCTTGTCAGGATAAGACATACAGAATTCAAAGTTTTCCTGTTACTAAAGCCATAACATGTTATAAGAGAATGAAACAGGGAAAGAGTTGGAAGCAGCATGGAGCAATCCAGTGGTGACTCGCAGTGGGAATTATCAAAGCTGCTTAGTAGGTGAGATAGTTACCTGAATTGGGTAACAGTCTGGCCAGAAAAAAAAAACCTCTTTCTATCCAGGTACTGCGAGGACTCATAAATAACATGGTAAAGCACAAGCACTCGACAGTGTACACACTGCCTTTACTGCCTGTGTGTGTTTACTCAGCAGGCATGTTTGCTTTCACAGGCAGGTATGTTTTCATCTCAGAAGAGCAGTTGCTGCTTTTGTAGCTTTAAAATGTTTTGTGACTCTTACTGACAAACACGAAGTGTGTTGTGTAAAACAGATTCATTTAATGGGGTTGATAATCTACAAACCAACTCTGTCATAATTCATAACTTGCAGTGGTTTGGTAAGAATCAAGACGATCACCCTAGAACCGAGTTCAGTCTGTAGAACTTCATGACTGTCTTTCAGAATGTTGCAGTATCATGAACACTGGAATCCTTTCCTCTGAGAACACAACCCTCTCTATAAACATTAGCTAACAAAGCATTTCTTCATTGCAATAAGACTGAGAAATAGGCCACTATTATACAAAGAGGGAAAAATGAGGCCTGAAAGGGTCTGTCAGCATTTTAGGCATAAAAAAACAAATGCTTTACAGAGAAGGTCAGTAGAGTGACTCTCATTTACTAAGTTTACTGAACCACCCCATTATCCCTAGACACATTTTCACACCTAGCTGACCAGATGACTCTGGCAGAGTACCACCATGCATTCACTTTTCAACTGCACAGCACCTGTACAACAAACCTCACCAGTGGGCCAACTCTTCATGTGCCCAAAAAATCTGACACTTTCAGGGTGTACCATATGCACTGTGTGTGTCTGTGCAACTTGAGATCCAGATGCATCACTGGCACACCAGGCAGCATAATTTTTTAAGTGTTCAGCATGACAGCTTTGGAATTTTCAATCTTATATGTAGAGCAGCAGATTCAAAATGCAGATACTTGAGTTCTGCCCTGGTTTAATTGTTCACTCACTATCTAGCCACCTTTGTGTCTTTCCCACTCACTCCTCTTCTGGCCTTTTATTTTCCACTATAAGCTTCATGAAGCAGGAACCACCTGTTTGTTTGAGTTCCTGGCACGCAGGCCAAGGAGCTATAGCCCATCTGAGCATTTACTGAGCTGCCTTCTGATACAAATCAATAGTAGAAATGAAGTACAAAACTGACAGAAACCACTTTGCCTCGTGACCTAATGGGACTCGGGTGTCTGCCTCATTCTTGGCACAAGTTACACAAGACACTCAACTGCCTACATGTAGGTGTCATGGGCTGTTTCAGATGTCAAACAAAGTGATGTTTGTAGGCATCACACAGTATCCTACACTGCTTTTACCTACCTCTCCCAGATAGCATGGCCATCCCACACACCCAGTGTCGCATTTCACAGACTCATGCAGGTGGCTCAGATACCCTTGGACATCAGCATTCATGGTTAGGCAATCGAGACTGCTGCAATATTGCCACTTAGGTACATCAGAAAAACATGAGAGAGACCCTATAGAATCCTTTCTGGTAGTGTGCTAATAACTTATTTTCTCTTGTTTTCCCTATTTGGGATGCAAGTGAAAGAGCATTTAACTAACATAATATTGTAAATCATTATTGAAACCTTACTTGTTAAGTGCTTTGAAGGAGAAATGAACCAGGTAAACATTAGTGCCACTATTTCCTCCAGGTCTTATTTTCAGTAGACCATGGCTTGGTAAACAAGAACTTTTGTACCTATTTCCACTCTTTCAAAACACAAAGGCAGACATTAACATACAGATCTTTTGTAAGTATTTATATATTCAACCACTGTGTTCCACACCCTGGAAGTCTCAGGCACCCTTGAAGTTGTGGTTATTGATCACCCATTGTGCTGACAAATGATTTGTAGACATGTACTGCAAGTCAGATCAGGGTTAAAAATAAAGACTCCCTTTCAGAGGACAACTTAAACCAGCTCACTGAACAGGTTAACAATCCATGGCCCGACAAATAGTTGTATCAGCACAACTGACAGGGCAGGAGGCTGTGGTTTGGGGGTGGGACTGAGCAACTGCAGCTGGTGTGCCTCAAGTTTGAATCTCCTCTTCAAGGTACATAAGCTCTGAGCATACCTGAAAAAGTCTGGCTCCTGGTTCTTTACAAAAATGTGCAGGTTTTTCCCAAGTGAAATAGCAAATTATGAAACCAAAGAAAACTTCTCAGAGCATGATTGCAGCAAATAGCATGAATGCATTAACATGCTATTTCCAGTGAAAAGGAACACTGATTAACAGCATTCTGCATGAATCACATGAGTCTGGTAAAAGGGAAATTAATAAAATTAAGTCTTGTGTTCTTTTCCATCTCTCCCTCTTATTTCTGTATAATTCTCTCACATGAAGTAAAAAACCAAGAAGGTAGGAAATACTGAAAACAAAAAAGGTTAATCTTACAAAACAGGTGAAGTTTCTGGAAGTTTATCATCGTTTTGCACGTACCAAAGAGCATAAACTTTCAAGGAAATACAAACTGCCTTCCTTTGACCTTTGAACTAAATTGAACTTAAATGAGTGTAACTATGAAGATACAATATAGGAGGATTAGTTTTCCGCAGGATCATTTATTAGCAGCATGCTGCAATTATCAACAAGGTGAATCAACAAGCATGAAGTACACTGGGCTGCCTATGTCTGACTAATACAGAACAAGTCCTCTTGCACTCAGAGCCAAGGAATGGCACGCTGTTCTGCAGGTCTTCAACTCAATGTCCTGCATCAGTGCCAAAAACATCCACTCCTTGCAAAATGGATGACTTATTCAAAACCAGTTTGTTAACAGGCAAATTCCTGTTAGAGGGGGGAGTTTTCAAAGCAGAGCTAAGGATTCCACACCTTTGCCAACAAACACTGTAGCAAGTGGGATTTATTTCATTAATTTTGGTGGCTTTGTTTCAAGTCCATAGTGATGAGAGGAGTTATGCTATCTTCAGTTAAGATACACGGCACTTTAGTCATCACCGTCTGGCTAAATGGTAAGAGCAGTAATGCGTTACTAGTGTAGTAGCTCACCCACACTTTTCACAGCAACAACAAGAAAGATTTTTACTTATCCAGAAAGCCACCACAAAATATTCTCCAGAAACTGCCACGCACATGTGATTTGATCTTAGAAGTGGTCCTAAAGGAACAGTGACAGTGACATTAAATAATTACTTTGTACCTCAGTCACACACACTCCAATAATGCTTAAAATGAGGTAAGTCAGGCCCAGCATCCATTTCAATATTTGCACAACTGTGTACAGTGTCCTAATTTTCCCTTAGCTCTGGTCATGCACAGTATTGTAGTAAGGGATTAATCCTTGCAGTGCTTTCATTTACACATCTTCCACTGCATGGAAGGCCACACCAAGACACAAACACCACCCACAGCTCATGCGGGGTTTTCCTTGCAGTTCAGCTACAGTGACGGAAGGAGGGAAGGCACAGTCCTTCAGGCTCTAGGGAGCCAACAGGACACGAGGAACTGGAATGAAACAGCACCAGGGGAAGTTCGGATTAGGCGTTAGGAGAAGGAGGAGAAAGTTCCTTACTGAGAGTAGGTGGTCACTGGGACAGGACCCTCAGCAAATGGGTCATGTCATCAAACCTGCCAGAGTTCAAAGAACATCTGGATGATACTCCTATCCATAGGATTAGTCCAGTGAGGAGCAGGGTGTTGAACTCAATGATCCTTATGGGTCCCTTCCAACCTGATATATCCTATCATTCAATGATTAATTCAGGTGACCTGACATAACCTGTTTGTTCATTCACTGCAGAATGAATGAGCTTCTCTAGGCTAAGGTTAAGCACTGACAAAAGAATTAAAGTATCTGATTTTCTCATTAGCCTTTGGTATATGTTAAATTAAAAAAATAATCATTTACTCCAAAAATATTGCAAAAGGAAGCCAGGTGTGTAAAAAATTAGTCCTCTGTTGGTTGCAGCTCCTCCATCCTACTGGAAATATATACCACAGTCACTACATTACATAGGTCTATATATACTCCTGGTCCTAAATGTGAGCACTGTTCATTGCAATCACAAACCATAACAAGTTACAACCATTCTCAAGTTGTAAGAGACCTTTCTAAATAATGTTAGATTCTTTCTTCCAAAGAGAAAGTCACATTCTGTAGTCTTCCCTACAAGTTCATAGGCAGTGATAGCCAAACATAACCTAAAGCTGACATCACATTCTTGAAGAGCTTTAGTACCAAATTTAGAAGTCAGTCAGTCAGTCCACCCTTCTCTCTCAGCTTTTATGTTGTGATGTCCTTACATACATTTGTTGAGGCAAAATTCTCACGCATGAAGGGATATATACACATTCTTGAACCGAACCAAACCAAATCAACACTACCCCCGGCCTACTATTCAGCTAACTAAAACCAAACCTCTGAGACTCCTTATTCTTCCTCTTCACTTTTTCTAAATGACATCAGAAAGTGTATGAGATGTTTTGAGAAGTGTTTGGGGCATTTTATGAAAGAGACAAATCACTGAATTTGTACCAAATGTTATTTTACAGCAGATTTCCACAGAAGCCTAGCAAATGTTAAGTTTAACATCAGCCACTTATGATATGTGTGTTACCCTGCTCCCAGAGGATGCACTAGAGGAGGCATTGAGGCTAATTAAATATTCACTTGTTTGCAGCATTTCATCCTTTAAGTTCAAAAGCAGAAAGAGTTTTCTGGTAACATATTGGCAGTTGACCATGCTAGAGAACTAAATGGATTTTAAAATGCTGTTCCAAAGCCTTTGCACTGTAGTTGTCTTAAAATAATCAATACAGTGTTTGGTAAGTCTTTATCATATTAGTTATATTGCAAATGGAACAACTGGCTCTGAAGCTCTTTTTTTTTAATGAGCCTAGAGCATCCCATCAAATAGCAGACAGACCATGAAAAGATGAGACAAAAAAACCAACCAAAAAACCAGCCACAAGTATCTTAACCAGGATATCTGTATCAGGACTTCAGAGAAGACTACTTGGGATACTTACACAAAGCCCTCTTCTGAGGCGGTCTTGTTTCATTGTAGTTCATCACTTATTATTTTTTGCCATATTACATAACTTTCAAATTTGCTCTGAAAAAACCAAATAAACTGCATACATTTTCAGTATCTATATTCTCATAATTCTAACTTTGACCTTTATTATATATCTAGCAAGTGAGTCACAAAAATAAACCCATGCGAAAAAAGTTTGACAATTAAAAAATGGTCCTAACTTCAGTACAGATACATGTCAAAATTTAAAAAAAAAAGCCCGAAGAAAAATCCCAACTAATAAACAAAAATTTTAGTTTTGTTTTTCCCATTTTAACTCTCTTTCAACCTCTGCTGAGATGTTTCTATAAGTGAAGCCAGAGCTTTATTGTATGAAAATGTCATTGTGAGTGAGACATTTGGACAGTTCAAATCCTTTCCCCCACACACAGTGAAAAATTTTCATTTTGAAAAGGCTATCCAATAAGCCTGTTCACACAGCAGTGCATAGTTTCTGAGAACAGCCATTTCTGTATGATAAAAATAAATTTTCTTAATCAATGTGGGGCCAAAAGGTCACATGGGTCAGACTGTCAAACAGAAGGGCATATAAAATGCCCTTCACTTACAGAGGAAGACAGCTCCATAATACCTCACCAAATCTAGCAGGTATCAATATCTTAAACAAATGTAGTCTGGGATGGAGTGTCTATTACCAACTGCCTGGAAAGAAAGGCTTCTCACTCAGACCCCTGTTAATCCCCACGCAATATTTGTCTCGAATTTCTGGCAATGTAAAGCTTTTTAAATACCCACAGCATCACATATTCTAGACGCAGACCTATCCAGTTTCACTCCTTACAGATGAGGCTCCTGTTGTGTCCATCACACCTCACTGCTTTTTCTCCCCCAGCTCCAGGGCTGGCAGCACAATGCCGTGCTCCAGAAGAAGGTGGATGCAGCTGTGTCTGGCAGAGGGCTTCCAGGGAGAGCCTGACTCTGTACCAGGGAACACCAGCCTCCCAACAGCACTCTGCACATGCAGGCAGCCCTGATGAAAAGCAGATTCTTCCTGGCTTCAGCCCATTTGTGTCACATAATCTGGTGCAGGAGAACAGGGGAAAAAAAGGATGGGACAGGGCAAGACTACATATGGGCATATAAACCGGGATGTGGAGCTCTTTGTGTCAGGCCAGGAAAAGACCCGTGAGGCCTCTGCATGGCTCCATCAGCCATGGGTTAATGTGCAGGGTAGGTGAGGAATGCTACACCTCCCTGCTGCAGATACCTGGGCAACCAGTGTGAAACACTCCCGCAGCGTTCCACACGTTCCATTTTCCCCCTCTTCTTAGTGTATCTGTGCCCACCCGCTTTTAAATGCTGCTTATTTGCCATTTTCTCAATATCAATACACATATTCTGACTGCAAAACTTACAAGTTTGGGTTTTTTTTTAAAAAAATGTTTTTTAAAAAGGTATGAATTTCTATAGAGAAGCTACTGCTTTGACTTTATTGTCGTGGTTCTGGCCACTTCACAGACCTGAGAAGAAAGCAGAGTCACATTTTTAATGAATGCATTGAAATTCTATCACTGCAGTGAGCTCATAAAGTGTTTCAAAACCATGCACACAAAAGAGGACAGAACCTTTCAGAAAATCGTATCTCCTTCTTAATAGATATAACAAAATACATCCACAAAGTGCTGACAATTTTGCTTATATACCAGGCTTGCAAAAAGTTGACATATAGATGCAAATATAAGGTTATTGCCAAACAAGGTTTTACATAGTCATGCTTTAATCTAGTTAAGGAGTTTGCACGTATCTCCATCTACATAAACTAGGTGCATGCAACATCTGTATATAACTTAAACTGCCCCAGACTTCCAACTACCTACAAAATTCTAGCAAGCAGCACTGTAAACTATAGCTCAGCATGATCAGAAAACAATGTGAAGTGACAAATTAAGGAAAGGCATTATCTGTTTAAATGTTAATAAAATCTTGTATTAATGACACTTTCCTGTGTGTTGTGATCATGCTTTAAAGAAATTGGAAGCACACATCCTGGTATACCAAACCTCATCAATAGCATTGATTCTGAATATGGAGGATAATGCAGTCTCTATCATGTAGTGAGTGTTAAAAATCATAAGTGCCTTAAAATGTCCGATAAACAGTATACAGCTCACACATGCTCAGACAGTAGACTGGTTAATATTTTATGGTTTATCTGATAAAGTTAACAAAAGAATTTAAGTTGGAGTGGAGGCATACACTGAATATTTCATCACCATCTTAATTGCAGAATACAGACAAGACTTTTTTTTCCCCTTTGGGACAAATAAATGTTAAGTTATTACTGATGGGAATCAGTTTGGCAATTAGGTTAAATCCAACTGAAACCAACCAGAATTTGAGTGCTGCAAACATCACAGAGCTAAAACATATTCAGCCGACTCTATTAATTTACATGATGAAGCAGAAATGTTGATAGCAAAGCTTGTGTAACTCAGCCAGCTGAGGTTACATTAACACACAAGAAAACATTGCTTTGTGCTTTTTTCTTATAGTTAATTTGCAGTTTTCAGGAGCTGCTATTCTTTTGCACAGCAGACAATATGATATACCTAAGGCTTTTCATTCCGACTTCTGATTTAAAGGTCTTCAGCTTGTGCTACAGACCTTAGCCTTGAAGCCAAGTGCAAATTAGCTTTAAATCAATGAAGCTGATTAAAGCTTCATTGTGACTGAGCCCTTTAATAGAAGGAGAAGCGGGGGATGGTAAAGACCCACTTGAACATGGCAAAAGAGCTGCCTCTCAACTTAGAACATATGTAATGCTTTTCAGCTCCACTTTGCCCTGACAAAACCGTGAAGGGTTTAAGGCCATTTACCTGGTGACAGGGCAAAACCAAAGTCCCAATTCAGTGGGAAAGGCCAAGAATCAGATGTTGCTAGGCAAGCCAAAAGTAAAAGGTTGCTTTCAAAAATAGTGGCGGGGCGGGGGAGAAAAGAGGGCAAAGCCGGGAGGTAGACATCAAAATACCTCTCCACAATGAAACCAAGGAATAAACTTCCCACCTTCCCTTCTGCTGTAGCAGAATTTTTGGGGTTTTTTGGTTTTGTTTCAGCATGGTTTTTTTTAATTTGTGTTTTATTTTTAATACACAGGTCGCTATTTAGAGAAGTTGTAGGCAAGATACAGTGTTATGAAAGGAACTAATTTTTTCATTGAGTTCCACACTCAAAACAAGCCACTTGTCCCCAGGGGCTCTCTCTCTCGGAATGCAGACAACCTGCCAGATTCACCTTTAAAAAACAATGACAGGACCAAATGAGAGCAGAGGAAGATCCTTACGCTGCTTTGAATACCACCGTGGGAATCTACATTACACAACTGATGGCATTGCTTTACTTTCTTTCCTTATCCTTGTCTTCAGTACAGCACAAAAATATGTAACTATACCTAAAAGGTTTTTTTCTACATACATATTTGAGAATCTTCACAAAACATTAAAATAGAGACATATCATATTCCTAGATACTGAATTTCACTTCTCCCACCAGAGTAGATAATGCTCAGTATACTGCTAAATTACACACAGAGCTCCAAGATAAATTTCATCACACTGTCCTGTTAGAAATTTTAGCCTTGAAGGTGAATTTCTCCTCTGATGGCAACTCAGTCATCCCAAGTCCCTCAAGTTCTTGACTTTCACCTCCAGACATAAAATAAGAAAGAACAATACTGAAATTCCTGAGACTATAAGGTGCTGCAAAGGGGAAATGAGGTCACAATGCATTGAAAAGTTAAAAAGTAAAATACACGTAGCAACAATCATACTTTTAAAAGTCTTAACATTAGACAAGAAGATTAATAGTAGAGCCTAGTGTTTAACAAATGGTCATCTGAGAAAATGATGTCATGCAAGGAAAGTGATCCTGGATAGCTTGCTTGGTATGCAAAGTTAACCTCTTAAGTTAGCTCTACTTCACTTACTCTTCCCTGATCTATTATGCAATTGCTTTGAGCAGATGCCAATTTAGCTGTAGCACCACACTCTACAAACTTCAAGTCAGTCACAATAAATGATAGTGTGTGGTAATAAAATATTAAAAACCTGTTACAGAGATTCACTCACACAGAACTCATTTTTTGGAAGATAAAACAAATCTCACAGGTAAACTCAAACTCCAGGATTAAAAGCTGAAATTCTCTCAGAGCAGAGTTCAATACATGGACTGTCTACGAGTTGCAGTGTCCAATTTCCTGATGTTATCATCTGTATTTTATGTACAGAAGTCCTTAAACTAGATTATTGTCCATTTTCATGAGCTATGAAAAGTAAACAAACCTTTCATTTGGCTATCACAACTCACTCATGAACTAGCTCTGTTAATTACTCTGGAGCATAAGCATTCAGCAATTTTGATGGGACACCATTTATTGGGGGACTTCAGTAGGAAGGCAGAATTCTCTCACTGCCTCACTTCAGGCAAATACATGAAGCCAGTCCTCAGGCTCTCACAACTTGAGTCAAAGCAGCACATTGCTCTGGGTCTCCACAGGTATATTGTAATTTGACTATGTTTAAAGCAAGTGCAAAGCCACGCCACAGCAGATTATCTTCTCAGAATCACAGAATGGCTTGGTTTGGAAGGGACCTTAAAGATCATGTAGTTACAACCTTCCTGCTGTGGACAGGGACACCTTCCACTAGATCAGGTTGTTCAAAGTTCCACCCAGCCTGGTCTTGGACACTTCCAAGGATGGGGCATCCTGAACTTCCCTGGGCAACATGTTCCAGGGCCTTACCACCCTCACTGTAAAGAATTTCTTCCTAATATCAAATCTAGACCTACTCTCTTCTGGTGTGAGTCCATCCCCCTTGCCCTGTCACTACATGCTCTTGTATAAAATCCCTCTCATCTTCCTTGTAGATGTTTCCTCTTTGACACATTACACATTTTGGTTTTTAATTCTTCTAACACACTAACATCAGCTGGTGGTCTGTGAGCTAACATTTCCCATATCCCTTAAAAACTTTTAACATAGAATTTGTCATCCAAATCTTTCCTAATTAGAATTGACTTTGCTACAAACAGAATATATTTTGGTACTTGACCAAACGGAATAACAGCGCTAGGATTTTGGGGGAAATGGGCAACTGTTCTGCATGTGGGAAAAGTGAGGGCTGATGAGGGATTCATGTTTTCTGTAGCATTAACATACTGGCAGAATATAAAGGGGTTTTATGTAGGCACTATTCATGGCTCTCTGAAAACACATTAGTTTGGAAATACACAAAGAAGCAAAAGTTTACCATGTAACAGCACTGATATTTACCTCCCGAAATTGCAACAGACATCTCTTAGAGCCTTCAGGAGTACTGAGCAAAAGTGACTGTTCTACTTAATACTGATAGCAGTACGTTAGGCACCATAAATT
The DNA here is from genome assembly GCA_013390045.1 of Picathartes gymnocephalus. Classification (NCBI taxonomy): domain Eukaryota; kingdom Metazoa; phylum Chordata; class Aves; order Passeriformes; family Picathartidae; genus Picathartes; species Picathartes gymnocephalus. Next base: position 11,872 of record WEKY01051556.1, read on the forward strand.
GACAATTTGCTCCCAGTGCTTCCTGTAATAGGTAATAGATGAATTTATGGGAGTCAGTTTTCTGATCTGTGCATAGCTGCTCTTGGCATAGGACTTGGAGACCTCATCTCACTTCTAGGTGCCCTCCACAGAAGCCTCAAAAGTCAGCACCTTTCTTCCTCTATTACAATCTTGGAACAGCCTCTGCCATGAGGCAGTAGGGCAGACAGAAGGACTGGTGCAACCACAGTGCTCCAGACAGTTTGTTGAGCTATCTCTCCTAAGACAAACCTGTTATGCCACTCAGGGGCTCAAATCCAGCAGGTTCTGATCCCTCTGTCCCAAGAAACGTGGAATATTGCAGAACATGGCTTTTAATGACTGCATCATAGCTGCTACAGACAAGACTTGTAGACCACTGGTTCAAGGCATTTTAGCACTGGATGTCCTAAGTTAAAATAAATGTCAAGTGCCCATAATTAATGACTCCCAGATAATGTGAGAAATACACTGAAGTCCAAGAAAGATCAAACATCACTAGATGTGACCTCACACTTTACAACACAGGCAGATATAACGGAGTTTTAGAGAGTCTTCAATATAGACAGCTAAACACTCCTAAACAGTACTTATCTGCTACCAAGATAGGCACTGCCTATCATTGTGTCCCGACAGCATTTGCTGCTATCACAGGAAATGTGATCCAAAGACTGCAGTGTGCCAGAGAGGTCGATATGGTTTTCATCCACTAATTAGGGAGTACACAGCCATTTCCCACTATTTTGACATTAAAAAAGTTATAAAACAAAAAGCTGACTTTAATTTCTATAATCACAAATCAAACCCCATTTTCCCACGATTCCAGATAGGATTTGTCTTCAATAGCAGTTATTTTGTGAAATGTTTCCCTGTATTAGGAGAACATCTTAGAGGTTGGTTTGATAAAACCTACCTATCACAAGACAAGTAGGGCACTAAAAGCTCCTTTTTTCCCCTCCCAGTTTACAGTTTATCTTAAGCTCATTAAAATAATTTTGCATTGCACAAAGTTGCTCTAAAACCAGAATCACCACTTATAACCTTAAGCATACCTTACCTGGCTTTCAAAGCATAACAAGCTCACCCCTTTGGCAAATTCAAAAATCTGATATGGGGCCTGAGCTTGCTGCTCCTTTTTTTGCCCTTTTGTTTGGTCACTTAGTAGTGAGCATGAAGAGAAAAGAAGCAAAGGATCTGAGCAGGCCAAGCATGTTTACCTTTGTTTAATTTTACTTAATAAACCAGGATAACATTAGAATTTGGCTCATAATCTGACCTCAGGCAAATGTTACAGTATACAATCTCACATTACTATTATTTAGACAGTCCTAGAAAATACAGCCCAAGCAATATTCTCACTACGAAACCAATACCATAAGCTGAAAGTAGTTGATATGTTAAAACCAGGGAAATGGATATAAATCCAGCCTGAACAGAAGTGGATTTGCATACAATGCATATAGCATAAATTATTTCTTAGGTAGCTTGGAAATATGACAACAGCTTCATTTTGGTTTGAAAAGCACAAAATATCAATTTTAAAATTAACCAAGTCAATCAGGGACATCGTATTTGAAGACAGTAAGGAAAACAAAAGGAAGATGGTCTTTCAGTTGATAATAAACTTCATCTTCCTTCTTGGAGGATGGAAAAAAAGGAAAAACCCCAAAGAGTTCAAAGCAGCTATTACTACCAAGACACCAAAGGAGTGACAGATAACATGAGTTGCAAGAAACACGCAACACGCCTTCTATTTGAAATTTGTTTTTCACACAGTTAGTACAATAACAACTGCTCCTGCAAGAGAGGTCAATCTACCCATACATTAACCCACAATCAAGCAGTACTCAAAATCTAAATGTGATTGCAAATTTCTTGCATGCCAAGATGAAGGAGTTTTTCGTTTCAATCTATTACTAGAAGCATTTTACATTCATTATGGTCAGGGGGTGAAGTGAGAACTAGGTACTTGCTGGTTCTGAATGCCAGCACTTTCTTGATTACATTATCAGAGAATTAACATACAGAACCTGTATTAAAGCAGTAGAAATGGGCTTACTTGTAGCCTCCTTTATAGCTGAGGATTTCATAGCAGTTTTACATTCCAGCTCAAAAAGTTAAGAGGTTAAAAAATAGCTGTATAACCTATCCATTTCTGCAAAGAAAGGTCTAAAAGATCCAGGCTTTCAGCATTAGAATGACGGGAAGGCTATCTGTTTTTGTAAGCATTTCTTTAACTCACACTCAGTGGGCTAGCAACCCCTGGCTTTGAGGGCAAGAGGGTTTTTTACTTCTTTGAAGCTGTCACCGCCGAGCTCAAAACAAAACTTACAAAACTTCATATAACTTCCAAATCTACAACAAGTTAGCCTAAATCCTAACTCTTCACACTGGAAATTGTTGAAATGACAAGTTACAATGACTCCTATAAGGTCATTACAATCTGCAAACCTTGGAGGAGATCCACTGAACACATTTGAAAAGGAAACAGGATCTCGCCTACAGCAACAAGTGGGATAAGGAATCTTAAGAAAGCTTAAGACCTTAATACAGTTCTTGCAGAACTTCTCTTGCCATTTACAACATAAATGTACCCTAAGCACCCCAACCAGGAACCTAAGTAGTGAATATTTCCATAGTGGATTTATGCATTAACTCACCTGTATTAGGAGCTTGGATTTCCAATAAATGCAATAAAAGAAACGAAAAGCAAAGGAAAAGACAGTGACTCTTTTAGAAATGAGTCAGTGTCATGTATAGTATTAGCTGTTGTTAGTTGCACGACAGATTGTTTTGTTAATCCAATCATTCTGAGTGCAAGTTATAAGCAGTGTATTACATAGCATTCATATAAAATAACTTGAGTCACATATCCTTTATAAAAATAGTTTGGTTTTTTTTCCAGTGACGGTTAATCACTTCAAAGAAAATCCTTTAGAAAAAAGCTTCAGCATGGCACTGCATTAACAAAGATTTATCATTTTCAAATTCTATTTCACGCGTATATGGCCAGTTCACACAATGGGCCAAGTGTGTTAGGGGCTTCCAGGTGCAAGAAACAAGGATTGCCTCTCAGAGCTATAAACTTTGGAGCCAGCAGCTGAGCTGGCTCCATTCTTTGCTCTACAGGATCAACCAAAACAATTTACTCACTAAAAAAGGAAACAGCGCCAACAGGTCCTACTCAATATAGCACGACACGTGCCTTGTTGTGAGCGATCAAATGGATATCACACACCACTTCTGCTGCTAAAACAACAAGGATATACCTGGATTACCTGTAGAGCTAGATCTTGACTCCTGTAGAGTCAAGGCACTCCTTGACACGTACTAATATGGCATTTCTATTTCCACAGAAGCAGATAAGTTGGGTGATCGTTTAGGAGCCAGACTCAACAGCCGTAAAATATTCCATGGCCTCAGACAATGTGTTAGACAAGCATTTGTCAGGAAAGCCATTGCTACAGGTGATCTTGCCAGAGAATAGTGAGATAGACTAGGGAGATACTGAGGGCCCCTCCAGCTATGCTTTCTAAGGTGCTCTGTTTTCTATCCTCTTGAAAACTTAGGGGGAATAAACCAACATTTGTTTGCTTCTCAATATATAGCTCATGGCAGTAAGAACAGCACTGAAGGATTTTGCAGCATTTGTACAAAGGTTCTTGTGAGAGGAAGCAGCCACCTTGCCCAATAAACACCTGCATTCAACTCACCTCGTTGACAGAGGAAAGCCAGATGATACAATCAGCAAAGCTTTTGCTACTGTCTCTCACAGTATCCTTCTGGACAAAATGTCCAGCACACAGCTGAACGAGGTTAGGTGCTGGGTGAGCTACTGGCCCATGGGTTGGGCACAGAGGGTCATAGGGAATGGGGTAACATCAGGCTGACAACTGGTCACTACTGGGGTTTTGCAGGGCTCCATACCCAGCCCAGTTCTCTTCAGCATTTTCAAAAATGACTTGGACACAGGACTCAAAGGAATACTAGGTAAGTTTGCCAACAAATCAAACTAGGAGTAAGTTGTCAAGTCCCTGGTGGGCAGAGAGGCCTGACAGAGAGATCTCAACAAAACAGAGGACTGGACAATCGCCAACCCTATGAAGTTTAACAAAGGCAAGTGCGAGATTCTCCATCTGGGATGTGGCAGCCCTGGTTGTGTGTATACACCAGGGAATAAGAGGATGGAGAACAGTGCCGTGGAAAGAGACCCAGGAGTCCTGGTTGATGTCAAGTTGAACTTAAGTCAGCACCGCCCTGGCAGCCAGGAGGGCCAGCCCTGTCCTGGGGGGCATCAGGCCCAGCCGGGCAAGGGAGGGGATTGTCCTGATCTGCTCTGCTCTGCACTGGGGCAGCCTCACCTCCACTGCTGGGGGCAGTTTTGGGTGCCACCACATAAGAAAGATATAAAGCTACCAGAGAGCATCCAAAGGAGGGCCGCAAGGATGGTGAAGGGCCTCACACTGCTGCTATACCAGCTTTTTAAAGAAGAAAGTCAGCAAAATATTCGAGGGATTTACAGCTACTTTGATGCTACTGAAAGTCAGTGTGAACAGTGACAAAAGAGGTTTTTTGGAGGAAGGTTCTAATCAATGAAAAAATGGAAGCATCCAGTTGCCAAGTAGTGTTATACAGCATTAATATTTTTAAGAGTTCTGGCATACTAAAAGCATAGCAATGGCGAAATATAAATCTGCTCACAATAGAAGTGTCTTGCAGCATCCATGGAATCACTCTATCCCAGGAGTTTCATTCCAGAGCATTTTTCCAATGAACAGTTTACTAAGAACTTGCACTCATACAGCAAGCAATGAGGAAAGCAAATTAAACAGAAACCAGGACAGAAAAATACATATTTAAGAGACATTCTGACCACCTGAAATTCACTCTTGAGCATCAGCAAGTTTTTGGACAACCACATACCTGGGTATTTCTGAAACTGATTCCTCAGATCCTATATATCCCTTCTTCTGAGGGCAAGGGGAATGGTCATTAACTTGGGGGCTCATTAAACAGCAAGATGCTAAAGGTTGGGGGAGGGGAAAATCAGCAGTTTATTTCAGTAACAGTCACTTAAAAAAAAAACCCAAAACCCTCACCATGGTTTATAATGTAGAACTCCCTCCAAAATTAGCTTACACACTGATATAAATTGGTTTTCTTTGTGGTCTAAAATTGACTTGCAGTTCACTACTTAGTCAGAAAATAGCTACTGAAAAGCCCTGGCCTCAGAGCTTTTGGACTGTGGACTCCTTTCATCGTGTAAACAAATGCTTCAGATTTAAAGCTTTCCCATAATTGTTATGCTAACCTTGGAGCAAAACCTCTCCATTTGCATTTGAAGGAGCTAAATATTAGGCAGGAAAGAAAGTGGTCTTTTTAAAAGCATGAGAAAATGTTCCTTCTTTTTGGTCCTCAACCATCTGGGCAGGCCCTGCTCCTCTCTCTCTCTCTGGCAAAGGCAGAGGGAAGGAAAAGGGGCACGGATGGTGGTAATCTTGCTGAAAGAGAATTAAGAAATTCCTTCAAAACATGAATGAATGAGACTTCCTATAGGGGAGGGAAGTCTGTGTTCCAAAGAGATGTGAGAGGCTGTAGGCAGCGGGGAGAGAACAGGGACACAAATACATCAGTGAGCTAGTGAGTGATGTAAGAAGCACCTATGTGTTGTTATGGTTTTCTTTCAACATGTTCTGGAACCCAGAGCCAGATTTCTTTATAGACCCCGTGTGTGAACCCAGCAGCTAATGGGATGTTAATGTTTCCTCTTTCACCCATCTGAAGCTAAGAGGAGTCTTTGACTGCATGCGCATGCATACTGCTATGTTCATATGTATTCAGGTGAGAGAATTACTATGTGGGGGGGGAAAAAAAAAAGGCAGTCACAGGTTTCAGTCCCAGTTTTGTGATAGGGGAATGTCATTAAGTATTTCAGCAAGGGTAAGAAGGATAACACTTGAATGAAAAACCCACAGTTCTGAGATTTCTAGTAATACAGTTTAAATAAAAAAAATTCCCAAGAGGAATAATTCTTCTTTCCAAACAGCTCTGTGTGAGGGGTTGTCCTTGTCGCTGCATAGGTCAAGAGATTATGCCACTAGCTGTTTAGAGTTAAAGCTGTAATCAGTAGAATAAATATTTGGTATTACCACAGTAAGCATGTAATAGTGAAAAACAAGACTGACAACCTTCTTAAAAATAATCTAGGCCAAATCATCTGCTGGCACAACTCTGCTCTTGAAGTTGTGCCAGCAGGGAGCTTGCTGTTACATTTTGAGCTGCTAAAGAAAGTTATCAAAACACATTTTCTCATGACAAAAACAAAAATAATTAATTGCAGTGGAAGGAAATTGAGCGAGGATTAGTAGATTATCACACGCCAGAATGACCGAGTTTCTGCTAGCTGTGTTACTGGTTTCTGTCTATTTTCCATCCATTTTCTTGCAGAGCAATGGATCCACATTCATTGAATTTTCTGTTAACAGAAGCAAATCAATGGTTGAACTAGCAAGTGAGATTTCCGGCATCTTGGTCATATATAACATGAGAAATAGAATTCCCTTGATATTTTCCATTACATTAACATTCAGGATTGAATTTCAATAAAGGTTCCAGTTTCTAAAGGGAAGATAATTAAATACTACTTGCACATTTTACTCTTCAGATAAAATAATTGTGTTTCACTCCAGAGCTGTACGTGCCGAGCAAGAGATGTGGCCACCAAGAGGATTCCCCAGCGATTTCCTGAAACTACCAGGAACCCTTGTAAATGTGATTATGAACATGGGTTAGGCCCAGGAGGAAGTCAAGGGTCACCAAAACAGTGGCCCTGGACTCATAAGCACCATTTCTGTGCTTTTGTACACAAAGTATATGGGAAATTCATCCCATAAAGGCCAAGGTATATAGTGGGATTTAAACACACTGCAATTCTAACTAGAGAGGTCAAAGAAAAGACAAAAAGCAGGCAAGATCAAGCCTTGCCTTCACCTGCACAAACACAGGTTGTGTACTTCAAATCTCCCAAAATTTCATTCAGCAAGAGAGTGGACAGGTGTGAGGAAAGCTAAGTATCATATATCCTAAACAAAAATGAAAAATGCAGACATAGTTGTCACCAGGCCTTGGGAAAAGTTCTCCATTTTATTAACCAAGAAGTAAATTATGCCTTGCCTCACTCCCAATGGAAAGAACAACAAAATGGAGAAAAAAGTGATATTGGATTAGATTTAATTGCCATGTATGTTTTCCCTACCAACACACTGAAGAGTGTTGTACAAGCTCCAGACTCTTCTTTACTGTGGTTTGGAGTATAACACTTTTTACTGAACACATTCAGTAAATACATGGAGTAGACTCCAGCAGCAAATTTCACAATTTATGAGAAAAAAAACCCCAAACATCTAAACCCAGATTTCTGTACTTGAATTTTTCTGAGATTAATAGCAGAATGAAGAACCATACTTTGCATCTATGTAGATTTTTTTTGTTGCCTGTACTAAGTAGTATAAATGCACCCAAGCTTCCATCTTTTCAGTTGTGCTATCAGCTGCAGAGGTTCCATTTTCTTGGATATAGCAGGGATGTAAAGTCAGCTCGGTCTTAATTATGTTTCACCAACTTATTTTCAGGGGAAGCAGGGGAGGGAGGCAATAAATGCATGTCGTAACAGTTGGGATCTACACTACACACCAATACCTAATTCTGATACACTTGAGCTTCAGAGTTCATAGGGATGATGCAAGTTTTCTTTTCCGTGCAAAGGACTGACACAAGTCCTATTAATGCCACCAAAAAGGTAAACATTCTTAAAAAAAAAAAGCTAGGAAGTGTTATCCAGTTTTCAGAATTGCTTAGAAACTAGTTGAAATTAATTCAACATTTATCAGCGGAATAATTGAGCTTTTGATTCCCAAATTGTTAAACTATCACAAGCCCAAGAAGGAGGAAGCTAATAACTCAGTTGTCATTTCTTCTTAGTTCCCATTTCTTCCCAACTCTGTTTCTGATGACTTTTGCCAGTTCTAGATAAAAGGTGCTGACAGTTCACCACCCATTAATAAAGCCTTTGCTGTATTTGTTAATGTACAGTTCCAGACAAAATGGAAATTCTTTATTTCTTGCACCAATACAGCAGTACTCTTCCACTGGATGTGCTGTAATAAACCCATGGCTAGATATATACTGAAGCCATGATCACTGGCCCAAAAGCAGGCCATTGGCACCTAAAACATGTTTCTGCAATAACTTTGGGGGTCAGCATCACAGTGACACTTCACACTGTCCTCTTTAGCGCACCAGGCTTCTTACCAGACCCACCATGGAACAGCTTTAGGCACAGACCAGCCTCCCCAGTGGCAGTGAGCTGCTCATCAGGCAATTAACTGTTCCATCCTCCACCTCTCTTCACATCCTGGGATAGTTTTTCCCAGATGCATTAGCCAGCTGCTCACAAACATAACAGATGCTCAGTTTGACTGGTTTTAACCCAAAAGATATAATTAGTGGCAGTTTAACATAAAGACCAAAGAATAAAAATTTTAACAAGATAGTTGAACATAATTACACTTAGGTAAACACTGATGCTGAACACACTGGGCTATGTATGGTTGAAACCAGAATTTGCAACAGGCTTAAAGTTGTCTTTATTCCCAAACAGTTTCACCCTCTTTCTCCCACTAGCAAGAGAACTATCATCTCTCCCCAAGGAAAAATAAAAATATTGCCCTCATCAGGAAAGAAAGATCCTCAGTACAGCTCTTTCACAGAGAGTTGATTTTTACTGCATTACTATAACCTTCATATAGAACCTAGTTGCTAACAAAGAGTCAAAGAACATTACTCCATTTCTGGGACTGATATATTTTCAAAGCTTCAGTGATGCAGCCAACACGTGCATCTGTTTGGACAAATTCTGAACTCCACCATCATGTGCTTTCCCATGTAGCTATTTCCTTTCTCAGTATGTTGTACAGCTGCAACCTGACATCCTACACGATTTCATTAGTGTATAGTGTATTTATATAGAGTTAGGTTGTTCTGTGAAACATATGATGAGAGAAGGAAACTCCAGTCGAAACTGTCAAACATTGCTGCTCCAAGACCAGGCTCCAAGCTCTTAATCTTGACAACTAAAGCAGGCATTCCCTTCCCAGAGAGTGACCCTACTATACACTTCTTTTGCAGTCCCAGCTTCAAGCAACCAAAGTATGCTAGTTTTGCATAGATCCTAATTAAGAATGAATTTAACAACAGACTTTGGAATGTATTTAGTGTTCTCAAATGAATTTTTCAGATGTGCTTGATGCCAAATGCTCAATGTGGCATAACACACCCAGTAGGACTTATACCTTTAAACTCATACATTTTTGAAAACAACATGGGTATATTTTTGAATTTAAGCCTGACACCCATCATCTTTTACAGAAAAGGTTCCTACAGGGTTTTTAATATACAGAGCAAACAGCAGACAACAATCAAAATCCCTGTTGCTAGTATAGGTGATGGACTCTTGTTGTCTAGCACTTGGCAGCTATCATAGAAGGAAAGGGACATAATTATACACAATTGAGGATTCATTTCCTTCACAAGCACCCTTCATTAGTACTCTGGTAAATGTACTTGCACATCTTCAGGAAGACAAACACTGCTTTTTGCAGGATGCCTCATCAATGCACTAATTTGTGGTGGCAAAACACATAACAAATAATTTATCAGGTTTTCTGTGGTCTTTCTGTACACTGAGGAAGCCATGAGCCTGCTATTACCACATTATGTCTTCATAACAAGGGCCGATATGATTTCATATAGCCTGCCTTTTTCTGTTTGCTTCTTTAAAACATAAAGACCCAAACTCCGCTACTGACTTTTCCTTTTTCCTAGGGCAACACTTTTCATCACCTTCTCCTCACATCTAGTTTTTATGTTCCTTGGGGCAGGACTGTTTCTGTATTGCACTTCCCAAAAGGCATTTTGTTGTAAATGTCTCAGGGACCCAGCTCTGAATTTCTGGCATAATTTCCTTTCCTGTCTGTTGCTGACTTTGTATGTGACAACGGGCAGGTCAGTAAAGCCTTCCACACCCCATTTGGACTCTATGTCTAAAACAGACAGAGAGAAACACGATGCATGCTGTCCCATCAGTTATACAATTCACAAAGATAACTTGTTTGCTGAGGTTTCTTGGAGACTGATAAAATTCAGGCGCTAAAATCCCATTCTTATTAACACTTTGCTCAGAAGTTCTTGACCAGCCCTTTCTGCAGCTTTAAAACAGACTTTTACGATGCTATTAACTTATAGATTTTTACTTTATAGACTGTTTTGCCAAGCTATAACCGAGTAAGATTTCAGGGAGATGTCCTATCAACCCACGCATTCTCTGATTTTCCAAAGGGCAGACAGCTCTCAAAAATCCTGCTCACATGTTAAATGTAGGTACTACCCCTGTCCCCCTCACATACAGACAGCAATGACATTTTCAGACAGTAATATTATTTCCTCTTTTTACCACGTCATTTTCCTGTGGAAGCCTCTGTAAAATTTTGGGACATCACCAGGTTTATAGAAGCAGCCACTCTCTCCCCTCTCTGCTCCTGTTCTCTGCTCATTCATAAATTCAGAAGTACCCTGCACAACACAAAATCCTTTTGTGTATAATGTGATGTACATATCATTGCATTAGCCATATTTACTAAGCTATAAGCAAATTATGTTTTGCATCATAGCCGTGAAGACAAATATAGTAATAGAATCAGGTACCTTTCCAACCAGATGGAAATTTGCTAATGCAATAGGAAGTTGCTTATTAAATACAATGAACTTCTGGTGTCAGGAAATACAAACTGCAAGCATCATCAGGTGAAGGGAAAATGGCTACTTTAACGATCCTACACACAGATACATAAATTTATCCTGATTAGAAAATAAACCGAGTCAATACTTAGACTCTCCTAAATGGGGTTGTTAGTTTGTAAATTTTTTTAAAATACATATCACAATAAACTGCTAAAGAAAAGACTGTTGTCATCTATACACAAGTGGAAAAAGAAGATATTATGTAAGACCTGACTTTAGGCCAATACTGGAATGAAGAACAAATCCTTTAAAGCACTCTGAGATAAGCACTCTATGCAGATGTTCTAGACCTTGCAAGCAGTGATATGATCTGAGACAGGCTGTACAGATATTTTTAACAAGAAACACCTAGAACGAGCAAATGATGCTTTTACATAATTTGTGAGAAACAGCACCAAGAATGTGCGAGCTGCAAACAAGAAAAGCAAGACAATTAGCAATGCATTTACTGATATCAGGACAAAAGTTCTTTCAATAGGAATAATCAAATCCAGGGTGGCAATTAGAGAATAGCCTTGTTGATTACACTGTGCAAACTGGTCACTGAGAAGTTCCTGTTCACCATGCCTTGCAGATAAGGACAGATAAGGACACAGCCTCAAAAACCTAAAATTTCACCATCACCTGTAAGGCACATCATCCTCAAAACAGACTTGTCATGACAAGGTCGCATAAATGGATACATTCAAAACATAGAACCATGCTGACGTTCCAGAAGAACAAGTTACTTTCATTTAGGAGCACCAAACCAATTTACTGGAAAATGCCTGGATGAGAGCATCTGGGCTTGAACTACCTGAAGAAGTGTTCTGCCACAGAGAGGCACCAAAAAGGGTTAAGTAATTCCTGTTAGAATAGTCCTGCTGGGTGCTGAGGTAAAGGGCACTGTGAGGTACAAACTAGGACAGTAGTGTTCCATTATTCAGGCTCCACCAGTATTTCTTCTTAACGGGTACTTAGCAATTTTCTAGTTCTCTTCTTGAATATTTTGTTTCAGCAGTGCTACAAACAGCAAATATTTGCAGTGTGGATTTTCTAAGGGTTTTTCTGGCTTTCAGAGGTTAAACTAAGCAAGAATTATTTTTGTTCTTGGTTGCAAACAGCAGCATACAGTCCATTCAGCATTTCTGCACAATAACCCACCTACTTTCTTCATAAAACAAATTAACATCACAAATCAATATTCAGAGGGGGTTTTGTTTTGTGCTAGTTTTAAGTGACAGAACTGCTTGCTTTTCCTGTCAGAAGAATTCTACCAGAAGTGTGCATTTTCAGTCCAAGAAGCTGTCACATCAGCATATTTTGGGGAGACGATAGATGTTAGCTGGTACGCCTTCTCATCCTTCTCTGAGAACTCAACACAACAGCCTGCCACCCACCACAGTAACCTAAGAGATAAAACACAGAACAGCACTTACAGAATGAGAGGGCTTTGGAAGCAAAGCCGAGTTAAAGACACACACACTAAGACTACAGCTGAGCATCGAAGGGCAGCATCATAGCAGGTAATAACGCAGAAAACAACGCCCTGGTAACACAGCTACCCTGCTCCTACAGCCAGCTTAACCTAACCTATGCAGCACAGTGCTTTTCAGGCTTGCTGTAGGAGGCTCAGGCTCAAAGACCCACTTCTTTAAAACAAAACTATCGTTAGTAAGTATACAGCATTTCCCAACTCAACTGCCTAGGAACAGTAGCCTAAAAAATGCAGAAGCATGAGGTTACAAAAACACCACTTGCTGTACTCTCATGGGAAGTAAGAGGTGTCTGTTGCATTTGCTCATTGGGGTGGTCTGAGACCCACTGAGGATTAAAAGGACCAAATAGCTGTGAACCTCAATACTATGAAATCCAAGGCCATATGGTTTAGAGCTAATGCCATTCTTGCGACTACAAGTTTATCATTAGCAAAGAACAAGGAAGAGAACCTGGGAAAACCAGCTGATCAATGGATGAAAATGAGCAACCAGTGTCATAGGCCAACAAGAAGCAAATGAAATCCTATGGGATTTTAATGAAAAAATATCAGTGAGATCTCTCTCAAACACCAATCTCCAATTTCACCTGTTCAAGAAAGGAACATTAAAACACCTGTGGTAATGTGTTGTAAAAATTCCAGTGTAGAAATGGACTGTTAGAGAGTAAGAATACTTTGGAGAAGAGACTAGAATTCATTGCTAACCACTGCAACCACCTCAAGGAGAGAAATCCAGATGAAGTCCAGCTATGAGACCACCAGTAAACTGTCCTGCACTGAGTGAACAAGCCTTGCCTTTTAAAGGCTTTGCTTTCAAAAAACACCAACACAGACACATGGTCACTAAAACCAGCATTAGTACCAGACTGACTACTCCCATCACTGGGTTGGTGTACAAGACAGTTTCCCTCCAGGCACTGCAAACATGTAGGCATCACCGAGGCCTCAAACCTCCAAAACACTGCAACATGCTTCTATTTCCTCTTGGCAATTCTTTTCCTAAAGCAGGCATGATACATTTCTTTGTGTTAGCTTATGCCCACCTTTACTTATTGAAGGTAGGTTTGTGCAGGGAGAGGAAAGATTTAACGCCAGCTTGTGTGGAAAACACACATTTAGCTTTTCCTTATTAAACAAGTCCATTAGAATTATCCTAAAGGTGAACATTCTGTACTACTACTGAAAGATTGTTGCTCCAGGATTTCAAATCTGGTGTTATCATTATGAAAAGAAACTCCAGACAGCTAGCAAAAACATAGCTTAACCAAGCAGGGTTTCTTTTACTCATGGCTGCAAAAGCAATAATGGAGAAAATGAAAATAACCCCAAAGTCAGTCTTCTGTATGTCATGCTATTTTCTCTTTTTTTTCCCCAAAGCTAGCAAAAGATTCAATAAATTCAACAATTTATAAAAAATGAGATGCATATAATTACTACAGTGTTAAAAAAATATATTTCACTTTGTATGGCTTGAAATTTTGACATCATTCTTGGCTTCAGCATCATACCCAATTAGAAGCCCCTAGAAAAGTGAGAACGACAAGAGCCATTAAATGTGTCACAACACCGAGTGAAGGGGAAGAAGTGCTGGAAGTGGAGGCTTTTCAAAGTAAGCATAGGAAATTGTGCTGCACAATGAGTGCAGAATATGTTTTTTTCTCTTCCCAACACTGCCCCAGCCTCCACCTCCTGCCCTGCTCCTCATACACACAGATTTTATGGCCTAAGAGCCAGCGAAAAAGGGTGTGTTCTTTCAGGTTTATAGCCTTGACTAATAGAATTGCTCTAAATAACATTTTGATCTTGTAAGGTCATGCAGAGTGCTATACCTTTCCTTTAATGATTCAGGTCTGGACGAAGCATTTCCCAGAATTGAGATGGTAATGAAGTCATTAGTTTCTTCCTACTTGAAGCTCTGGCTAGGAAAGGGAATTCTATGGGTAAAGTCTGAGAGGGTCTTTTTCATAAAGCTCATACCCAGCTGAGCTGTAACACCTGTTACATTTTCCCAGGAGCCCGAGCTGCGGAGCATTTCCAATCTATTTGCTCTTCTTCTCCTACAGCACATTGACAAAAGCTGAGGGAATGGGTTTTCTAAGGGAGTGCTAATTGAAAAAAAAAAAAAAAACCTATGCCTGGTGCAAATGTTAACTCACATCCTAGCTAAGATAGTGATGATTATTCTCTTGTCTTTGAAAATACAAGCCATTCCAGACTGCATTTAAATTAAAAACACGCATTTGAAATAGGTTCTTTAATAATTCCTCACCTTTTATGTATGATATAAAGGATGAAGCATTACTCAAAAAAAAAAACAAAAAAAACCTACTACTAAAACCAGACCCTTATGCTAAGTTTTTGATAATAAAATACAGTCACTGCTCAGTAGAGAAACACAGCACTAAGCACATGCCAATAAATATAGAACTAACAATTATATATACATTCTAACAAATAATAGTTCTTGGAGAAACATTTTTAAAATATGGTTTCTCAAGCAAAGAGAACAATTAACCTGGATGATCAAGTTCCATGACTGAGTATCTGTGGGGAGAGGTGTGCTGCTTTTTCACTTGGAGCAGCAATACGCTTAATTTAAGGAAATTCCAAAACACTTTAGAACAACACATCCACAAGTTAGAACTGATATACACATAGCAACCAGCAAATGTATGTTGTTTTGCCACTAGTACCCTCTCAGACCTCCCTCCAAAGTAGGGCCATTTATAAATTGTTTTATAGAGCAGACCCAGGAGTTCCAACATATTTGGTCTTGCCAGCTAGCTAGCACACATGCATACACACAGGCTAATAGAGCATTAGAAACGAAACTAGTAAGAGACATTCTTTGACTAAAGAATCTGTTTCCTCTACCAGACTGAAATAATGCAGCCTTACTGAGCACCTGAACATGCCACAAAAATCAGCTTTTCTCAGTTGTGAAGGTATGGTCGAGTGGTGGGACACACTTCTCTTTTTGCTGCAGACCGAGGTGGCTGTTGCTGTGAGCACTAAGGGTATATTGTCAGAGACCGAGTGAGACTCTGAAGAAATGCCAGAGTAACTACAGCATCCTAAACATAATACTGAGGCTTCAGTACACCTATTACTGGAGTCAGAATATTCTGTTGAATTGCACTTTTTCCCCTCACTTTTATCTCTGAAAGGCAGTTCTGAAAAGCCTCTAAAAATTACTGGGGGTTTTCAGTTGGGTTTTTTTATTGTTAGGTGGTTTTTTGGGGATGGAATTTTTTTTTTTTCTTTTTTGGTCGATTTTTTTGTTCTTTTAGTTGCACAACACATTGCACAAATGTATAAACAAATGGAATGTGGTATGGAAATTCTTGAGCATCTTCCCAACATTTACGAAGTCCATATGCAAGAAAGAAGAGGCATACCACTAAAGTATAAAATTAATCTTGTATTTTTAATACAACAGAGGGTGTAAGTCAAGAAAGAATACTACCCATCCTCATTTTGAAGACTGATATGCTAAAATATACTAGAAACAAGTGAAGCATTTATAATGAAAAGGGAAAGTAGGGACTTTCTTGTACTTTTCCCCCAGAAACACCAAACCAAGTTATCATTGTTTTTCTTTTAGTATTAGAAATCTTAATGAAGTATCTGGAAAGCAAGAAATTATTATAGACTAACTTCTGATCATTTTTCTGGCAGACCACAGCGTGCTTACCTTTCTGATTTGCCGAGCCTATTCAACTTTGCCAGGTTTTATCACAACATCCTGTTATTTTCCCAGTAAAATAAAGTAGAACTGCTTTCTGTTGATGTTTATATCCCCAAAAACATTAGATATAACCACATTAAGTAATAAACCTATTTTTACTTTCTTTTGTCAGCTGCAGCCAGGCGGTGGATCATACCATGTCAGAGTCATAGAATCTTTAAGGCTGGAAAATCCTTTAAGATGATCAAGTCCAACCATTAACCTCACATTGTCTGTTCACCACTAAACCACAGACTAATGTGCTAAATTTACAGATCTTTTGAACACTTCCATGGATGGTGATTCCACCACTTCCCTAGGCAGTCTGTTCCAATGACTAAACACCCTTTAACGGAACAATTTTTTCTTAATATCCAAACAAAAACATCGCCCCAGTGGAGGAAGGGTCTGTAGGCAAGCAGGAGACAGCATCTCACACTCAGTCCCAATTCTGAGCAGATCAAAACAGCAGCCTAAAATTTTCCCTTGTAAATTCAGCCTTAGTTTTTCACTCCAATGTGAAAGTTCACTATTTGATGCATGTGAAACATACCTACTCACGGATTTTAGCCATTTCTCAGCAGCTACATTCCTCTTGTCCACTGCTTTCGTAATTATTTTCTCACTTCCTTCCAAACTGCCCCTTCATTTAGCAAATGGTGTCCTCCCCGTACAGAACTATTCCTCTTCTTTACCCTATTCACCCAAGCGAGCTGCATAAAGTCCAGTTCAGACCTTTCTAAACTTCACAAGCATCTTTGTATATTCCTGCTTTACACTGGTTACATCCTCGTATTACTTCCCACTTTTGAAAACAAGTAACAGGATCTACTGGTACTCCATGCAAGGCAAAGTATCCCAGCTGGATGAGCACATTCTCTATCCAAGGCTAAGCCTTCCCAGAATGAGATGATTCCTGAACCACCCACAAGCAAAATATGCTGACGGTAAGTTTACAGAGTTCCTATCACCTTTCCTTTTGGAGAGCAAAGGCAGACCCTGGCAAAAAAACTGCCTGAAAATGACTGTGCTCTAAAGACTCCAGAATCTTTGAGCTTCTAGTTGCAACTTCCTCCATATTTACAGATGAGCTGGCCATGGCCTGCAAAAAAAGGTAAGACTGGAAACCTGGAATTCAGACACTTTATCTGTACCCTGGAATTTCAAGAGAAGTAGAAAACTGATTCATTTCAGCTTCACACTTAGTACGAATTGCTTTCTCCACTGTGTCAAACTCTTAGGAGTGAACTGTTAGAAACAAAATATCTCCTTCAGCATCTCTTCCCTGCCTGCAGAGGGTGAGCAGCAGCAGCCCAGCAAAGGCTGCTGTCTCACGTGCTCTGCTACTCAGGCAGAAGCATGAAAGGTGTCATTCAATGGGGCTGGGGCTGCTTGTGGCATAAACAGGTTGTAAATCCGACTATATGTTTGAACCATGTCAAGAACTATCACAGTAAAAACTATGTATAAGCAAGGACATTAAATGGAAGTTAAATAACGTGAATTATGATTAACCACAACCAACCTGCCAATAATCTCTACACATAAATGCCTTTTAATGTCTAATAACCTTCCAGATTTTTGCCATGCAGAATGACTCGTTGCACTTTTCCCAAAATTAAGAGGATCAGCAGCAGCACAGGACTTCAGGTTGCCTCTGGAAGAAAGCTTTGGCAATGCTGATTAAACAAAGATATCACTTGTAGTTCAGGACCACCTGAGAGCAGAAAACCACAGAAGACTAAGGGAATATTCTGGGAAAGCATGGCTGCGTGCCTGCCCCGTTCTCATACTGCTCCCTGGAGAATTGCTGCTGGTCATTCTTGGAGAGCAAGCAAGGTGTGTGTTTAGACACTCCTGTGTCAGAACTCTGCAGGAGGGAAACCACCACTCAAATGCTTGCAGAGCATATTTGAATTATAGAGGGCAGTGGCATCCAAGCTTCCCGTACTCATGTAAGTTGAAGAAATGTGATGTGGTTTTACAAGTGGGGAACTGAGGCACAGGGCAATTTTGCAAGTTCGCCAAAACACCACAGGAGTTTTGAGGGCATCACTTGAGACACAGTTCTGAGGTTTAGAGCATGGTCAAAATTCTTCTAACACACCAATACAATCAACAGCTCCATATCCAGTAGAGGCCATGAGGGACATGATTTTTTAACCTTCTCATTAGTCAGAAATCATACTAAAGCTTTGAACCTTCAAGCTGAATTTAGGTGGATTTAATGCAGATGCTAGAGCAGAGAAAACACTTCCTCCCAGCTGCAAGCAAAATCAGGTGAGCTTCTTTTGAATGTGAATAAAATGCAATAAAAATAATGACTTACTGTCTTGAAAACATTCTTTAAATGAATATATCTATATAACATAAATGCAAGATTACACAATTTATTTACTTTTGTATATGTTTTATACTTCACTTTCACAACAATATTATACAAAAGTTTATAAAATCATTCCCTGCCACAGACTGGGTTTGAGAAAAAAATCCCAAATATTTTACAATCTTGGCTAATTACTTTGTTCTCTTATAGAACAATTCAGCCTAGAGCCTCTCTTTTCCCAAATTCTGCCTTTGACCTAACCTAACAAACTGCTACAATTATCAAGTTAGCAGAAACACCTCAATGCTTTAACAAATTTACTGACACCTGCCAATCAAGAGCTGTATTTCAGATTAAGGCAATACTGGTCACTTGCTGTATACATCCAGAATAAGGGACACATGCAAAATACACCCTCAGACATCAAAATCCATGGAAACTAATGCAAAGAACCCTAAAGTTTTTTTTAATTATTAATACATTTTAATTACTGCAAGTAATTAAAGGTTAATTTACTACACTTAAAGGTTTAACTTTAATACATAAAATTTTCTTTTTTATTTAAAAGCAAAAAGCTAGGGCTCTGTCATCCAAGTGTTGACACTTCAAGAGCAAGGGAAAGAGAGGAAAGGTATCAGTTGTTCTCATATTCATCACAAAGATCAAAATAAAATGAGAACCACAGAACATGGCAGAGACTTAAAGCTGAAACTAAATACCCTTTTTACATTCCAAAAGAAATTTATTTTGAGTAAGTTAACAGCCTTTGAAATATCAGAGCTGCACATTTTCATCATTTCCCCACCCTCTCTTTGCCATTCAAAGTGCACAGCTAAGGAAGAAGAGAAGAATGGAAAGGAACTCAAGCCTGACTGCTGTTCACACTTTAAGTTGTATGTTATGTACACAGCGTTTTACTGTGAACTGACTTGGAACAGAGCTTGTGTGAAATTTTCTTACTAAACTCACATTTTTCATTCAACAAAACACAGTCACTCAGAAGGTGTCACATTGATGCCATTCCTCACTGGTGATCTTTCTGCCCACCCCAATCTTATTAAAGTCTAGTAATTGGGAAACTCAGCTGGGGTACATACCCAGATTCAAGCCCCCAGCCTAGCTGGCTGTCTCACAGCAACAAGACCATCTAACCACCAAGTATCTCCCCTTCCAAGTGTTCTTGGGGCTGTTATAGCTTGTACTAGTAACAGGCAATATACCCCCAAAAAGGAACAAAAAGCAAAACAAGCGGTCATCTGGGTCACTTCTCTGGGGTTTTGGAAGGCAATAAACACTAGTCACAAATCTTAAGCCAGTATCCTGACCACAGACTCCTCAGCAGGGTTGTGCTCCCTCCATCCTACCCCAGGTGAAAGAGTTTGATACAAAAGTTCAGCACATTCAGGGTAGAGAGGTGGAGGCCCACAGATGCTGGTTTTACAAGAGAGAGTACGAAGTCAAAGGGAATTCAACAACACTTCACCCATTCCAGTGTCCTTGAGAAATCCCCAGAAGTGCTGATTCTTATGTGTCTTTCTACACTTGAGAACTGTGCCCGAGTGCCTTATATAGGTTCTATAAACAAGAGACAGAGAAGCTCCTCACAGGCAAAGTAGAGGAGACAGAAAGCAGATTCTCCAAGACAACCTGTACAGTGTTTACTGACAGTAAAGCATCACCACATGGCATTTTCTCAAAATGGTAGGTGTCTCAGATTCTGGGAATGACATTCCTGGGAATTCTTCCCATGTCTGCTCTTCTGAACAGTATTATAAAATTCCATACATAAGATTTGATGTTAAAGCAATTGTATGGCACATTTACTTCTCAAATTTTATACCACAATCACACGATTATTCTACCTCTTAAGTTTACTATGAAAAAATAGTTAAAGGCAGGATGAGATGATATTTATGCCCTAAAGAAAATCTACCTCATTCAAAATCCTCCTCAAGCTTATTACTGATGCACTAGTAACAAAAAAAAGGAGGAAAAAAAAATCAAAAGCAACAAAACCAAAACAAACCACAAATATATAAGCTGAAACTTAAGTTACCAGACCCAACAGCATACGCCCCTACCTTTCGTAGAAGATGCACGATCTTTAGCTGTAACTGCACATTACTATTCTACCAATGACAGATCTGATTCAAGTCTTTATACCATCTACTTTTGAGGTTTGTACTCCTACTGTGGGCCACTATCCTTCAATTGTGCTGACTTAAGTGTTTACCTGGCTATATTCTTGATAGAATTCTCTCAATATTATTAATATTTTTTAAAAACCCCAAAGAAATAATCTCAAAACCACACCAATTTGTGAAGCAGTAAAAAAACCCAAAACCAAAGCCCCACAGATGATTTTAACAGATCTTCCTTAAAGTATTACAGTGCAAACATTTCAATCGTGCAACAGAGAAAAAGCAAATTCTGGAAGTGAATAAAGCTGAGCAGTACCATGTTGTGCGAATCATAGCCTTGATATTATAAGTCCCTTGCTTTCTCCTCCCCATCTGTGATCATCATGCACTCTTTCCTGCCAAATTCCTCCCTACAGCAACAGTGGATCCCTCCCCTAGCTTTAGCAGTGGTGTTTGAACATGCCAGTTCTCTTTAATGTATCATTTCTCAAACATTAATTCATGCACAGTTTTATACTATCTCAGCACCAAATAACTGAAGCAGTAAATAACTTTTTGGTTTTGTTTCTGTGAATTTGACGTGTTTTGGGCGGTTCAGGCTGGACCTTAGGAAAAATTTCTCCACCACAAGAGTGGTTCAACATTGGAAGAAGCTGCCAAGAGGAGTAGACACCATCCCTGGAAATGTTCAAAGAACAAGTCTACATGGCACTTCATGATATGGTATAGAGAGTATGGTGGGGCTCAGTTGAAGGTTGGACTTGATGTTCTTGGAGATCTTTTCCAACCTTAATGATTCTATGTTCCCCAAGATCAGTTTGAACAGTCTGCCTAAGGGTGATCATACCTCTTCCAAATGCTGACCATCTGCCTTGTTGGCTACAAGCTCTGTTGGGTAGGCTGTCTACACACAGCATTCCAAGTTGCTGGAAGCTCTCATTTTTCATTGTTCTTGAAGGTTGGGGTTGGAGGGTTTTGTTTGTTTGTT